>JBBPBX010005977.1:34788-70073 GCA_038048925.1 Garcialebias charrua
TCTGTCTCACCTTCTCCGCCGGAAAAAAAAAACTGAACGCACAGCTGAAATGTTTGTGTCTCTCCTCTGCTCTCCTCTTAAACTGTGCGCGGCTTTCAGCTTTGTCTCTATCTGTCAGTATAAGTGCAGCGCAGCTCAGGACGTGTCTCTGTTCTTCCGTCCCCCCCCCCCGCCATGGCAAGTTATTTAGGGGAAACACTGAAATTGGATAATTTCCACGGCACACCTGACGATCACTCGCGGCACACTAGTGTGCCGCGGAACAGTAGTTGAAAAACACTGCCTTAGCAAACACAACAGCTCTAACTGTGATCTATTTCACAGAGACTGAGCTCAAAGTTAAAGTGGTGGTAGCTGAGAGTTATTCCTGGGATGAACTCTGAGGGCTAACACATTGCACAATACAGTATTGTTCTTTAAACTATAGCAAGCACAGTGGCAGGTGATGTGTGCTCCTTCAAGCGATGCTAGTTTTATTTATTCGTCTGTATTTAGTGTGTAGCTGTGAGACACTGTTTGCTTCTGTTTCTTTTTTATTTTTATTTTGTTTTCTATCTTCCTCTTGAAACAAACTTAAACTGCTGCCAGTCTGTATCTCATCAAACGTAAGGTGGGCACAGTGGCTGTAGTAAAAGCCTCCCCACAAAACAAAAATTCCTCCATTGTTCTCAGAATAGGTTTGAAACCATCAATGGACTTCTTGGATATGACTGCTCAGGTAAACCTGATCTCACAGTGAGATTACATTCATTCATTCATTAGTTTGCTGGTTACCAGTCGTAGCATGTCTTGTCTTCCTGATTACTCAAAATACTCTGAGTCAACAAGGTGATCAGATTTTTTTCTGTAGCTGACCCAAATTACCTTTTACTGTTTGCACTGAACAGGTGGAAATGGTAAAAATCTCTGTTAGAGCAATCGTTCATGTCTCTGAAGTGGAGTTCTGTGGAAAGGTTATTCACAAATATCTTACCTGCTGTAGCTAGCTCCATGAAAACACTCAGGTTAAATGGTGTTCAGTTCTGAACAGATTGATGAGCTAACAGCTAATTAGAATAAGGCTAAGTCCAATTCGATTGCTGCCATTTTAAAACAAGTCAAAGGTGTAATTCATACAAATGCTATTTTATGAACTTGTACATTGCTGTGAATTTCATAACAAGTATTTACACATAACTGTGTGGTTTGTCTGAGGTGTTCATTGCAGCAGCTGTAGTCAAGGGATCCTCCAGCAGGTGCATAATATTTCCACCTGAATAACTAGAAATTGGCAGCAGTGTGAAAGTTTTAAAATTGTGTGAATCGCAATACTGTTTGAAAATGCAACAACCCACTTAGCTTCATTCAAACTACAATAAACTCGTTAATTTGGTCAGAATTTAATGTTTTTTCAATTTGAGTTAGTTCTAAAAGCCACCTGCAGCAGGTAAGATATTAATTGTGCTTGTCTTTTCCACAGAACCCCACTTCAAAAGGCCTGAAGTGTCACTTTTAAAACTTTTTTCCAGTCTTTCAATTTGAGCGCCACCGGTAGTTAATTTAAATGGTTTTTATGTTTTATTATCATATTTTGTGGCTTTTTTATTCTTTTCTGTTACAGTTTGCGTTTGATTTTAGATCACATTTTCCTGTTTTGTCACTGATTTATTTACTGATTTATTTATCTCTTTAGTGATGAACATAAATAATTTCAGGCTGATAACAGAACTGTACTTGCAGTCTAATTCAAGCCAGTTTTACTTTAATGTTTAAATAAAAGTAACTGATTTGTGTGCATTGATTGTGTTGTTATTACTTCTGTTTGTTATGCAGGGAAGAAACCTGACAAAAGGGCAGGTGGGATGGTTCCCGTGCAAAATGGTTCAGCCCTATGTCTCTGTAAGTCCACCTGCCAAAATGAGCTGCTCTAACGCAAACAGTCTCACTATTTCTGAAGAGAAGTTAACAGATCCTTTAGCTAACGTATTTTTCGGACTAGTCACACTTAAAATCCTTAAATTTTTATCAAAATCAACAGTGACCCTTATGTATTAATTCTGGTTGCCCTTACAGACCTCAAACTGATTTTATGTGTACAAGTGAACAATGTGGAGAGTTATTGTGATTGAGTTGAATAAAGTTTGACTTATCTCTGACTGTTTTGTTTCACTCAATGTGCCTTATAGTCCGAAAAATACGGTAACTTCTTTGTCAGCTTCAGATTTCTACCATTTAACCACTATGAGATTTCAGGAAATGAGGACATGTTAGCATCATAACCACAGAATCAGGTATAACCTTTGTGTGATGTCGCCCCTCAACAGGGCCCGGCCCCAGACCTGTCAGGCTTCCTCTGGTGAGTGTGAACAGGAACTGAAGTGAATGACTCATTTCATCGCCTCGACGAGGCTCTGATTTCTTCACGTATCACAGTTCTCAGCAAAACTGACTGGGAAGCATGGCCGAGCTGACATGAAAACACAGTTCACTGGGAGAAACGAGAAGAAAAAACAGAAGCAGATACTGGGAAAATGCTGCTACTTTGAAAATATATTACAGAAGAGTGATGGGATGAAGCTCCTCACCATTATTTCTCCAATATGTATACAACTTATAAGTGTCAGGCGCCTTCTTTGTAGTCACTGTTTTGAGAAAATAAATTATGTCAAATTTAAGACAGTTTGACTGTGCAGAAAAAAAAAACTGTTTTATTGCTGCCACCTAGTGGCTTGTTTTATATAAACATTAAAATGCTGGTGAAGATTCTCAGTCGTCCAGGACATGATGGAATCAAAAAAGGCGTTCAATACAGAAACAACTGGACTTTATTTGTAACAGAAAACGTTTCGCTTCCGATCTGGGGAGCTTTATCAATTCAATGGGCAGGCTGTGAGTGAGTGAAGTTATAAACAGGCAGAGATGACACGCACCAACCTATGTAAATTGAAAGCAAACACACACATATTTGAAGTAACACATACATGTGACAGATTCAAAGTTCAATTTACATAGGTTGGTGCGTGTCACCTCAGCCTGTTTATAACCTTCACTCACTCACAGCCTGCTCATTGAATTGATAAAGCTCCCCGGATGGGAAGCAGAACGTTTTCTGTTACAAATAAAGTCCAGTTGTTTCTGTATTGAACGCCTTTTTTGATTCTAAACATTAAAACATTATTTACTTTCATAGACATTTGTGTACAGGATGTGTCACTGTCATGTTGGAAGACAAATGACAACAACAAAGGAATGTAGTGGTCCACAATGACTTTTATCAGCAATATTTATTAATTTACTGACTGGAAACGAGAAAAAGTTAATACAACGCAAATGTTCAAATAAAGTGATTTGCTTGAGCCAGATAAAGCCTGATGAAGTGAGATTTTTCCTGAATGTTACACAGTATTCTCATCACAAATTGGTATCTAGCGATGCAGTAAATAAGTCTAATGTTGTCGATATTTTCTATAATCGGACAAACCTATCGAGTTGAAGCTGTTGCTTTACAAACGTGCACAAGTGAACGCACCTCCAGCAAAAGGACTCGAGCACATTCTGTACTGAGAGGCTTGTAGCTGAAAGGTCTGGCCGATCAAAACATGTCAGCCGCTGCTGCCTTCACCGCGCAGACAACCTGTGCAGCATTAACCTTCACTCTGTCAGTCCTACTTGAGCAGCTGAAAATGGCACAAAAGGAGACTATTATGGTTAAAGGAACAACAATCACTTTGTGTTCTCCATATTTTAATGTTGATCTGCTTGATCTAGACTGGACTATTGCAATGGTTTATTATCTGGGTGTTCAAAAACTTCTTTTAAAAGTCTTCAGTTGATCCAAAATGCTGCTGCCAGAGTCTTAACTGGAGTTAGTGGGAGAGATTATATCTCTCCAGTTTTAGCTTCTCTCCACTGGCTCCCTGTCAAATCCAGAATAGAATTCAAAATCTTACTTCTAACCTACAAAGCCCTCAACAACCTAGCTCCATCTTATATTACAGATCTTATTGTTCCATATTTTCCTAACAGAGCACTTCGCTCTCAGACTGCAGGTTTACTTGTGGTTCCTAGAGTTTCCAAAAGCAGAATGGGAGGAAGATCTTTCAGTTCTCAGGCTCCTCTCTTGTGGAACCAACTTCCACTTTCTGACCATGAGGCTGACACATTGTCCAGTTTTAAGACTGGGATTAAGATTTTCTTTTTTGATAAATCCTATAGTTAGGGTTGGCTTGTTATGCTGCTATAGGCTTACTAGATTATAAATTGACTTAATTTCCTTAAATTGGTTGTTAAAATTGAACAGTTTTCATTTGAAATGGTTTCTATCTTAACATGTGATTCTCGACCTGCCATTGTGTATCTGTTCCTCTCAAACCCAGCTGGTTGAAGCAGATGGCCGCTTGTCCTGAGCCTGGTTCTGCTAAAAGTTTCTTCCTCATGAGGGAGTTTTTCCTTTCCACTGTCGCCTTCATGCTTGCTCAAGATGAGAGTTATGTGATGAAGTTAAACTCAAAGCAGTCTGCTCCTCAGATAATTACTAATGTTAACTTATATATATATGAATGTTTCTGTTCAGTGCCCTGAGATGACTTCTGTTCTGACTTGGCGCTATATAAATAAACTGAATTGAATTGCTCTTGTCTTCCAACATGGCGGCTGGACCATGTGTACTCAAACTGTGACGACATCACAGAGCTGTCTATATTAACCACGTTTTGTTTCTCATAAACATTCTGAATTTACATAAAGTCCCTTTTGAACTGTTTTGTTTTTTCAGAATAAACTTTAAAACACTCCATAGTTTTTATTGAACAATAGACTATAATACAAGCATAAAGATGTATGTTGATTAATTCATAATTTCCTAACCGTAACCCTTGTCTTCAAACTAAAACAGAAGAATAACATTGTGTCTCCTGATCCCAGGTTTGCAGGAAACCTGGACCGCAACGCAGCCAAAAACCTGCTGATGTCACGTTCTGATGGGACCTTCCTGGTGCGGCAGAAAGATGGAGGAGAGTTTGCCATCAGCCTCAAGTAACATTCTTATTATTCTTTAAACAAAGACGTAATC
The DNA here is from genome assembly GCA_038048925.1 of Garcialebias charrua. NCBI lineage: Eukaryota > Metazoa > Chordata > Actinopteri > Cyprinodontiformes > Rivulidae > Garcialebias > Garcialebias charrua. The sequence continues at coordinate 39,839 of JBBPBX010005977.1, forward strand.
ATTTCTATGCAACTTGGCAGGTTTGAGTTATATATGGTAAAGCAAAATAATAAATTTTAAAAAAGCACTTTCAAGGCATTTGCCAAAGTTTTTGTTGTAAACACTTTTATGGACCAAAGTTTTCATTTGGATTGAAAGATGCTGCGTGCAGCTCTCAGATGTATTTCTACTTTTTAAAATTGTTTCTCTTGTTTTGTGTTTTTATTTTATATTCTTTTGGGTATTTATTTTATCTATCAGAAAAATAAATTCAAGTTTTATTTTGTCAAATAGAGGCAAATTTCAGGTGTATTGCTCGTTTGTTCTGGAAATTCTGTTTATGAAGCATTCACACGATTGTGATCCATTTTTCTTCCGCACATTTTTCGGCATCTCATTCCACAATTTTTGTTCTATTTAGACAAATCATAAATCAAAACATTCAGCTCTTTCAGGAGAAGGTTGCTATGACTTTTGGTATTGGTGCAACTTTAGCTTTTTGAAATATTTAGCCTTTTCTTCCATTTTTTTTTCCTCATAGAAAATGAATTGAGCTCATTTTACACCATTCAAATCTTTAGATGTGTTTTTTGCTCAGGTTCAGCTTCTTTCAGCTTCCTTGTGCAAATGTATACATTTTTCAACTACAGGTACTTTCAGCTAATTTCAGTTGTTTTTTTCCAGCTGTTTTGTGATCCTTTCAGATTCTTTCTGCTACAACATTGTTGTGCTTCTTCTTTCTGCTAATTTCAGCTTGTAATGCTCCTTTCAGCTTATCTAGGCAAGTTTCAGCTTTTCCTCCATTACAACTATTAAGCTGTTTTATGCTAATTTGAGCTTTTTCAGCTAATTCCACATTTTTTGCACTCATTTCAACTTTTTTCAGCCTAATTCGACAATGATGTGCTCTCTCCACTTCTTTCTGGTAATTTGAGCTTCTTTTAATTTTTAGCTACTTTTCAGCAGATTTTTTTTTGTGTACTAATGTCATCTTTTGTCAAATAATTTCCACATTTTTGTGCTCATTTCTGCTTCTTTCAGCCTAATTGGACAAACATGTTCTTTCTGCCTTTTTCTGCTAATTTAAGCTTGTTCTACATTTTCAGCTAACTTTTAAGCATTTTTAGCAAATTTCAGCTGTTTTCAGATCAATTCAAGTTTTTCATTGCCTTTTTACTTTCAACCTTATTAACTTATTTATGGTGATTTCAACTTGTTAGGCTTCTTTCAGGTTATTTTCAGCTAGTTTTATTTATTTATTTACAAATTTATTCATTTTAAAATACAATAGAAAACAATCCCATATATGATACGAATACAAAATATAAAATGAAAGGTAAAAAGGAAGAAAAAATCTTATTATATCTGCCCCTTTTTTCAAACAATCAGTTCAAACAATAATTATCTATAAGTAACTGAACAAAATTAAGAACTTTCTAATTTTCTAACTCTAATACAATACACATTTACTTCATATATTTTTTAACAATTCAGTTTTGATCGTTTTCTTAAATGTAAACATTGACTTGGCATTTTTAACATCACTCTCCAAACCATTCCATAATCTAATTCCCTGGATTGAGGTAGAACGTCCCTTCAAACTAGTTCTGAATTGTGGTTTTACAAACATCTCTGTCCCTTAAGATTATAACAACTTTGTCTTTTAACAAAATGCATTTGGATATTTAAAGGTAATGTGTTATTCTGAGCCCTATACATAACTGATAAAATATTATAATCTACCAAATCATGGAACTTCAATAACTTCAGTTGATAAAATAATGTACTTGATGGATGACGGTAATGTTTTCTAGTGATAATTCTTACAGCTCTTTTCTGTAATACAAAAATAGGCTTTGTGATTGTTTTACACGCTTTCCCCCAAACATCAATACAATAGATTAAGTGTGGAACAATGATTGTGTTATACAACAAATACAGAGCTTTATCATTCAATAGGTCTCTGACGTTGTACAGTACTGCAAGTTTTTCTGCCATTTCAGCTACTATTTAGCTGTTTTATGCTAATCATAGCCTTTTCAGCTAATAATATTTTAACTCATTTCAGCTCTTTCACATCCTTGTGGTAGTTTATGCTTCTTTCTGCCCTTTCAGCTTTTTTGTTGCCAACTTCTGCTTCTTTTTTAGCTAATTTCCTAATGTCCACATGTCTGCTAATTTATACCTAATTCAGCTAAAATGTGTTCTTTATGCTTTCTTCTGCTAATTAAGTCTTGTTCTTTCATTTCAGCTACAATTCAGCATGTTTTTTGTTTTAGTTTTGTTAATTTCAGGTGGTTTTAGTTAATTTCAGCTGTTTTTCAACAAATTATTCAGTAGTAAGCATTCAAATTGCATTTTCACAAGAAATGCAATTTCTCTAGTTGTAATAAATTAGTAATAAATTAGGGGACCACACTTGTCACAATACTACTATTTACAATAGTAAGAACAGCGGGTCCAATCGTGGGTAGAACTTGTTTGAAAAACGACGCAGGAATGGGGTCAGTAGGGGAACCGGAGGGTTTCATCTGACCAACGACTTTGTTTAAAAATGGGAGCGAAATAGGTAAAAACTGTTTGAAGAGTGAAGACAGCTGAGCAAGGGACAAAGACAGAGGGGTGAGTTGTGGATTGGGAAATGGATGGCCTAATCAACTCTACTTTGTCAGCTAAGACTGAACGAATGAAAAAAGTTAATTTCAAGATTTCAAGACAGGGGGCGGCCGTGGCGTAGTGGTAATGGCAGTCGTCCCCCGATCGGAAGGTTTGAGGTTCGAATCCCGGTTCCCCACACCATGTGTCGTTGTGTCCCTGGGCAAGACACTTAACCCCGAGTTGCTCCCGGTAGGACTGGATGGCGCCTTGCATGGCAGTCTGCCGCTACCGGGTGTATGAATGGGTGGATGGTTGGTATTGTAAAGCGCTTTGGGGCCCCTCATCGGGGGCTGGAAAGCGCTATATAAATAAGCTCCATTTACCATTTACCAAGATTTAACCAAAAGGACTGAAGTCTGTCACTTTTCAAGCTAAGACGATCTTAGTTTCAAACTTTGGCATACAAGGTGGTGACCAATATGCATTCCTTCAAGGAATGATAGCCCATTAATGATTAGTGTTTCAGGTATTTATTATCAGTAAGTAAATTTAGCATGTGAGTAGTTCACTGTTTACTAGTTTATTTATTTTATGAACACTTAAGTATTTCATTTGTATGTTAAACTGACTTAAAATTAACTCAAAAGTTGAACGAGTTTTTGGTGAAGTACAAACGGGTAAACAAAAAAGATCCTGTCGTTTAGAACCGACTGATGGAAGGTTTAGGGAACTTCCTGTTGGGGAAGAAGCTGACGGGCGAGTCCATACAGTTCACTTCTTCTTAGAGGCAACGAAACACACCCCTTGAACAAAAGATCACCAAACACTGTTCATAAATCACTGACATACAAAAGCAGCTGGCTGTCGGGTATTTCATTTATTTATTGATTTATTTATGCAGAAGTGGATTTGGTGTGAATTTAAACAATGAATATTCCATTTACTATTTGCATACTCCAAAACAAAAAGTTCATGACAAAACTTTACCCTGACTGTAAAAAAATGACAAAAATTATTCCACCTAATTATCATTTTTGTCTGAGATTGTGACTTTTATTTAACTTGAAAAGATGCTTTTAAATGATTTTTTTCTTTTCCCAGAACTGTAATAGAACTGAAACGGCTGTTTGTGCTCTCCAGGTTCAACATGGACGTCAGACACATCAGGATCACCTGCACTGAAGGCCTGTATCGCATCAACGATAAGAAAGCTTTCAGGAGTTTAGTGGTGAGTTTTACACCCTCGTCGGGTCGAAACACCAAACAAACGCGTTTCGACCCGAAACACCTTCTCTCTTTTACCACATCTCACATTTCTCATCTCCGTCTCTTGTTCCATGTCCTTGATTCAGGAGATGATTGAGTTTTACCAGAAGAACTCGCTAAAGGAGTACTTCAGGGACGTGAACACAACGCTGCTTACACCGTACAAACAACCGGAGCAAAGCTGCTCATCGAACACACCGAACATCACACCGGGTACAGAAACTTTGTAACGTTTTAGTATCTGCCTCATAATATACGTCAAGACTGAGAAATTATACTCGCTTAACATTTTTAAAAGAAGATTCATGAAAGCATTAAAGCAATACAGTAGTCAAATCTGTGGTGAGCTTATGTACAGTGAATATCTTACCTGTTGTAGATGAACAAACTCTGTAGTAATAAAATTGAATTCTGACCCCTGTGATGAGTTAATGGATACCGTATTTTCTGGAATATAGGCCGCACCCAAATATAGGTCGCATTGTCCAATTATTGCCAAAGAATTGGAAAAATCCATATATAGGTCGCACCTGAATATAGGTTGCACCTGAATATAGGTTGCACCATACGTCAAAAGGACCGTGTTTAGCTCTGCTGCAAATGTCTGCCACAGGAGCGCACAGCAAGGCTTTTAAGAAGATTAACACTTAAAAACAATTATTTGTTTGATAAAAATTATAGCAAATATGTGTCTGAGCTGAACTTTTCTTTAATAAATGAATAATTTTAGCAGGATAAACACCTAAAAAAACATATATTGGTTAGCTGACATTATTGTAAGAATGTGTCTCAGTTTAATTTTTGTTAATAAATGATTACAAATCAGCTTATTTTATAAAAAGCCATAAAAAGGTTGCACCTGAATATAGGTCGCAGGGCATGCAAAAATGATAAAAAGCTGCAACCTATATTCCGGAAAATACGGGTAGTCTGAGCACGGTAAAAGCCAAGATGGTTTTCTGCCATCTCCAGTGCTAAACATTTATTATGATTTCAGTTACTTTTTTTTACTTTTCATATCAACCAATTTGAGTTTTGAGTTTATTATGTTTTTGAAGGTAAACAAACTTTTTTATTATTATTATTTTAGTTTTACCAGGTCAAACCGAAAACTGCAGATTTCCAAGCTATAAAACTGCTGGGAGTTGCTCTTTTTGTGTGAGCTGAACTCACATGCAAATCACTCTCCCACCCCTCTGTCCTGAAGGTCTGGCACATGAGAGATGTTTTGGTCCCATGCAGTCAGTTTCACACCAGTATGCATCTTTATGCATGAGACCAAAACATCTCTCACATGAATGGGACCAACAAAGATCCTAATGACCCTTAAGAAGGAGGGGAGAGGGTGATTTGCATGTAAGTTCAACACTGACATATGGCAGTTTTAAAGCTTGTAACTTTGTACTTTTTGTTTGCAATTGAGCATTATCAGATGAAAAACATAACGTCTTTGCACCCTGGATGATTGAGAATGAGAATCTATTCGTACATGAAATTCTAATGTTATTTGCAAGAGGAAACAGCAGCAGCAGCTAGCTGTAGCATTTGCACTGCAGCCTGGGGTTCTTTCAACAAGATTATTGGTGATAATAATGTAATACAAAACTGATGATGTAAATGTTTAAATTAGTGTACACATGAAACATTTGAAACTGAAGCTGTTGTAAAGCAGCAGTGAGCCTTGTTAGATCATTTTTTCCTCATCAATCTGGTTCAAATCAAACTTTATTTCTCCCAACGGATGTCGATCAGTTATCTACAACAGGTAAAATATTAATTATTCATAACTTTTCCACAAAACCCCACTTTAAGATATCTGACTTGTCCTTTGTTCAGCTGTTTTTGTGCATTTCTGCTTTTTTCAGATAATTTTCACTTCTTTGTGCTCATTTCTGCTTCTTTCAACTTAATTGGGCACAGTTATGCTCTCTCCACTCCCTTCTGGTAATTTAAACTTCTTTCTGCCCTTTTAGCTACCATTCATTCAGCTGTTTGTTTTTTGTTGGGGGTTTTTTGTGCAAATTTCAGCTCATTTCAGATAATTTCCACTTTTTGTGTTAATTTCTGCTCCTCTCAGCATAATTGGGCACAATTGTGCTTTCTTTTTGGTAAATTAAGCTTATTTATGCCTTTTTAGCTATTCAGCTGTTTTGGTTTTTGTACAAATTTCTGTTTATTTTTCAGATATCTTCCACTTTTTGGCCTCATTTCTGCTTCTTTCATCCTAATTGTGCACAGTTGTGCACTCTCCACTTCCTTCTGGTAATTTAAGCTTCTTTCTGCTTTTTTCAGCTACTATTCAGTCGTATTTATTTATTTTAAATTTTCTACAGTTATCAGATCATTTCCACTTTTTGTGCTCATTTCTTCTTCTTTCAGCATAATAGACCTTTTACCAGTTGACGTCATCACGCAAAGCTCGCCTGAAATGAGCGTTCTGATTGGACGGCAAAAAGCCCTAACCGGATGCAGGGGCTCAGCAAGGGGCCGAGGAGCTTCGTAATGATAGCGAGTTGTAATTTAGAAGCTTGTTTTCTTAAAATAGTGAACAACCGCTGGTCAAAACGCCTGAACATTGTGCCGCGGACACGAGAGGAGGAAACCGCACGCCCATACACATTGTCTTAGACAGGGTTGCTTTTTTGGCTACAGATGAACCGTGCGCGCGGCGGGGCTGCCTGAACCTTCACCCAGGCAGGAGCCACTAAGTCCCGGCTACACCTGATCCAGTGCGCCCTGGAGGTCCAGAACCGGCTGGACCCAGCCAGGAGCCACTAAGTCCTGGCTACAGATGAACCGTGCGCGCGGGGCTGCCTGAACCTTCACCCAGCCAGGAGCCACTAAGTCCCGGCTCAAAAAATCATGCATTTACTGGTAGCTTAATGATTTTAGAAGATTCGGTTAACGGTTGGCTTATCAAACGTTTTGACATTCCACTCACCTGCTCTTCAGTGGGGCCGAAGGAAGAATCTCCTTGCATGTCGCAGGTCGAAACAGGCAGAAACCCCAACACACGCAGCGGAGACCGAAGAACAACGCGGTCTCGTCGAACTAGCTAGCTGCTGCTAGCTTAGCAGCTGTCCAGTAGCATTCCGCTGCGGGAGATCGTTCTCCGCCCTGTCTGTTTCCCATATCCAAGATGTAATGTAGGAACGTAATCCACGGAGCTTGGATCATTAATGTCCATGCCAGATAAAAAACGCACACACGTTGATGCTTCGTGCCGGGGTGAAATCCTGCCTGTACCGGCCGGCGGTGGTACTGGTTTGCTCCACATCTTCCTTCTTTTAGTCGCTCTACTCGACTTTCCCAGAGGGACGTTGTAAAACGAACAAGTCTCACCTTCTTCTTTTACTCGTTGAAGTTGCCTGGAACAATTATAAACACAATAAAAGTCTTATTTCTCCACCGCGACCGTTGCCAGTAACGACAACACTCCAGTTGCATGCCCGTGCTTCCGGTTGTCTCTCGAAAAATGCGAGTGCGCATGCACGATGACGTCAACTGGTAAAAGGTCTATTGGGCAAACGTGCGTTCTTTATGCTTTCTTGTGCCATTTAAAGCTTGTTCTACCTTTTCAGCTACTTTTTTTTAGCTAATTTTAGCTGTTTTTCAGCAAATTCTTCTGCAATAAGCATTTCACAGGAAATTTAATTTCTCTAGTTCCAATAAGCCTCTGAATGTCGCATCATAAACACAATGCACAGATAAGAGTGGAGACGATCCTCTCACCAAACTTCTCCCTCCGAGATGATTTCCTCAGAAAAGCATCAAAGTGTTCCTAAGCCTCTCCTTGCATCCATGTGGCCTCTGTCTCACAGGGGGCAGCATAAGGAACCTCGGTGTAGCGAAGGCCAGATACGACTACTCCGCCCGGGACCGCACGGAGCTCTCACTGCAGGAGGGGGACACCATCAGGATCCTCTCCAAGAAGGGTCATAGTGGCTGGTGGAGGGGGGAGGTTTATGGACGGGTGAGAACATCTGAACATCTACGTACAGTATCAAAGATTACAAAAATTAATTTAAGACATCTAAACTGTCCCCTTTGTTTCCAGGTGGGGTTCTTTCCTGCCAACTACGTGGAAGAAGATGTCTCAGATTACTGTTGACGTGTTGCTACATGAGATATGTTGGTCCGGTCTGTGGGGGTGAGGGTCCGTGTGCATTAAGACTTATGCATGAGTGGAGAAGTGTGTGTGTGTGTGTGTGTGTGTGTGTGTGTGCACGCGAGAGAGAACAAGAACAGTAGTACTACTAAAAATCCAGTGCTGTGAATAAAACTTTTATTCAGCTGAGCTGTCTAGTTTGTATTGAACATCAAACAAACATGCAAACTTTATTTAAAGTTTACAACAAATTGGAAAATACCAAAGTTCATGCTCAACAATCCAGGTACAAATCCAACAATGTTCAAGTCGGATCATCTGGAGTTTTTTTTTTTTTTTTGGGAGTATCGATAGTCCTTTACAACATCACTAAAATATAACTTTGTTTATCATTCACGTGTCTAAAGTTTATGATAATTGCTTTAAACTTTAAATAAGGATCCTAATTAAAGGTCAAAGGTTATCATCTGACAACTTTCATAAAACAGTCATAGTCGTTTTGGTCAAATCTTGCAAAAAAAAAGAACATTGTTGTACAAACCGGATTCCAAAAAAAGTTGGGACACTAAACAAATTGTGAATAAAAACTGAATGCAATGATGTGGAGGTGCCAACATCTAATATTTTATTCAGAATAGAACACAAATCACAGATCAAAAGTTTAAACTGAGAGAATGTATCATTTTAAGGGAAAATATGTTTCAAAATTTCATGGCGTCAACAAATCCCAAAAAAGTTGGGACAAGTCCATTTTTACCACTGTGTGGCATCCCCCCTTCTTCTTACAACACTCAACAGACGTCTGGGGACAGAGGAGACCAGTTTCTCAAGTTTAGAAATAGGAATGCTCTCCCATTCATGTCTAATACAGGCCTCTAACTGTTCAATCGTCTTGGGCCTTCTTTGTCGCACCTTCCTCTTTATGATGCACCAAATGTTCTCTATAGGTGAAAGATCTGGACTGCAGGCTGGACATTTCAGTACCGGATCCTTCTCCTACGTAGCCATGATGTTGTGATTGCTGCAGAATGTGGTCTGGCATTATCTTGTTGAAAAATGCAGGGTCTTCCCTGAAAGAGATGACGTCTAGATGGAGCATATGTTGTTCTAGAACCTGAACATAGTTCTCTGCATTAATGGTGCCTTTCCAGACATGCAAGCTGCCCATGCCACAAGCGCTCATGCAACCCCATACCATCAGTGATGCAGGCTTCTGAACGGAGCGTTGATAACAACTTGGGCTATCCTTGTCCTCTCTGGTCCGGATGACATGGCGTCCCAGTGTTCCATAAAGAACTTCAAATCGTGACTCATCTGACCACAGAACAGTCTTCCATTTTGCCACACTCCATTTTAAATGACCCCTGGCCCAGTGCAAACGTCTGAGCTTGTGGAGCTTGCTTAGAAATGGCTTCCTCTTTGCACTGTAGTTTCAGCTGGCAACGGCGGATGGCACAGTGGATTGTGTTCACTGACAATGCTTTCTGGAAGTATTCCTGAAATCTGCAGAGCCTCGCGCAGCCACGTTGAACCCGAGTTTAATTTGCTCGTGACAAATTCATTAATTTCCTCATCATTTCAGTCATGGAGTCAGCGGAGGAGGAAGCGATCACTTAACTTTTGGCAAAAAAAAAAAGAAAAGTCCAGATCAGGGATGAAGGGGAATTTAATACATTTGTGTCACATACAAAACACAGTCCTGCATCGCTTTGCAATCCTTTGAACGAGAACGTGCGCGGGGGCGTGGGAAGCTGTTTTTATTGGCTGGTTAAAAACTCTGTTTTTATTGGCTGGTTAAAATCTGTTTTTATTGGCTGGTTAAAAACTCAGTTTTTATTGGCTGGTTAAAATCTCTGTTTTTATTGGCGGGTCACTGTGGGTTTTTAGAAATGCTTGTAGAGAAGCCAGAGGACTATAGTTTTTTTTCAGAGATTACTTGTCTAACATCAGGAGATCGTGACAGAGTGAAGAAACATGTTAAAAATATATTTTTTAGAAAAGTTACATAGCACCTTCTTTAAGTTGTAGATATATTTATATCAAATGATTTGAATTTCATCAATTTGTTTTTGAGTTATTTTGCTAACACTGGGCATTTGTTAGCATTGATCCAATGAAGCGGAGGTGGAGTGTGATAGGACGCTGCAAAAGTAATGTATGTGGCATCATGTTGGACGCTCACTGAGCATAATATTGTTACATTTTTATTTACTTTATTGGAGACATTTCTTTAAAGTAATGATGAATAAGAACGTAAAACTTAAAACAGCTAGAATCATCTAAAAAAAATTGGCGCTGACGTTTTCGTTCTAAATTCGTTCTAAATTTGAACATTTTAGTCATTATTTGCAACAAGAACAACAAACATTACAAACTGGAAGTGAAACAGCGCTAAAGATGACTGTGTAATTCTTCCTCTGGGGGGACCTGAACAAAACTGTTGCCACAAAGTTAAAAATTAATTATTTTATGAATTATTACTGGATGTCATAACTATAACATGCGAGAAGAGGCACAACTTTTCAATAAAAACTAAATGACAAAGTTAAATTACTTTATTGTGAACAGATCAATCAATCAATCCATTTTATTATCATTTTATAGATCTGTATTATAATTGAATAAAAGGGTTTTAGTACATTACAGTGCTATATTAATACTACAATGTGTTATAAGGCTGGTGTTTATGTGCAATAAAAAGTGGTAAGACAGCTGTTGTTTTTTGTCTTTCGGCTGCTCCTTTCTTTATGGGTCGCCACAGTGAGAGAACTCAAATAGATGATGCATGTAAATATTAAAATCAGTGGTATTGTTATAACAACCTTATACTGTATTTGCTTCTTAACACAGAAACTGTTCCAGGACAAAAACTTTGATCAAAAACTTGTGAAGTTTTAACTGCATGCTGAAAGAATTTTTTTTTTTTTACTTGAATTCTCAAATATTACAAAGAACTAAAAAAATAAAATGAAAGACTTTGCTCACTGGAAATTCCCTCCAAAGGAAAAACACAACTGTTGTTCTATGCTGCTCCAGAGATGATGTTGTGAAAACTGAATTTTACAAAATTTGAGGCAAAATTACAATTTCAGAAAAATGAACCCAATGCACATCATGTGGATACACCAGATTTATTTATAAAATACCAAAAAAAAAAAATTATAGAGAAACAGCATATCTTTCAACAAAAAGATTTTCGGTTGTACCCAGATGTACATAAAGTCGGCTAGAGATGGCGCTCCCGTCCAGCTGTTCTCCGATCCTTCTGGTCTGCAGCTGATCCAAGTCGTTCTGTTTTTGTATGAGAGAATCTGGAGATGGGTTTTTTCTGAACATCTTTGACGTTTGGTCCTCCTCTCCTCCCATTTACTGGTACAACTCCAGGTTCATCCCATCGTGGATTTCATCTGAGGCGATAATCGTTAAGGACAAGTTGACTGTCGTATATGTGTTATTAAAAAGAGGCCAACTGGTTACACTTGATAACTGAATATCAAATGGTGTTTGCCACTTCTGTGCAGAACATTTTAGCCTCCCAGTAGCTTGGTGTGAACATCTGTATGTAGTTAAATGTCACAGAAATACACACCAAACAACTATCTGCTGTGTAGTTTATAACCGGGCTACTCAAATGGTGGTCCGCGGGCCATTTCCGGCCCGCTGGTGACTTCAATCCGGCTCACTTCATGTAAAGAAAATTAAAGACTTATTTTTTGGTTCTGGGTTTTGTTTATTGAATCTATGATTCAATGCAATAAAAGAAACAAATTGTAAATGATTTTAATCGCAGGATGTCCGACCCCCAAGCTGATGGCTTTCAGAAACTGTGGCCCCCTGAGAAGTTTGTTGAATAGTCCTGGTTTATAAGCTCAAATGCAATCTGTCTTCCAGTTCTCGCTTTGCCCATCCATTTCCTAAAAGTGACTTTTCCCTTTACTCTGTGTTGCCAGATCTCGCAATAGAAACAAGCAACCAGCTCTATGAAAACACTGGCAACCCACCACATTGTGTAAAACAGAGACCATTTTTAACAGTAAAAACATACATTTATTATTGCATTACACATAACAGCAAAATTATGCTAAACACTTGGAATAACATACTTTTAAACTCTGGTAAAAAAAAAAAATACATTTTGCATAATTTTCTTCATATTTTAAAAAAAAGACACATCCAGACATCTGTATGTGAGTGGAGCCCCCTAGTGGTCGGGGACAGTATGAGTGTTTAAGGTGCGCGCCCACAGACATGTCGTGCGACTGTCGCCTCGCCAACTTGGGCAGGAGCGATAAACAGGAAACGGGCATGGACGGGACAAACTACCTACCACCACTCGTCTTTTGCTTTATTGTGCGGAGCTGGGAGATAATCAACTACTTTCACTCGGAAAGAACGTCAAGCCCAAATAAGCAACTTCACGTTCAAAACAACTCACAAGATTTCAAAGCGACTTCAGAACAAAACAAGCCCAAAGTTGCTTGTAATAAGTGGACTTGGCGACTATGATTATTCTGTTGAGCAGTTTTAGTACCCATGTTATAATAATTTTTACATACTCACAGAACCAGTTGTTCTCAGTAGTTGTCTGTCCTATTTACTAGTGATGTGATGGTTCACAATCTACCGTAGATCTATTGATCAGCTTTTTAAAACCAACGATGACAACCGAGTCACGGACAACTGAGAAACATTCCTCGTTTTCCGACTCAAATGCACACACGCTCCCCCGTTGCTTCTCCACTGAGACAAAGGGGAGGAGCACAGCAGCTCAAGGGGTGTGCACACTTGACAAGTCATGCAGCAAGCCCCTTGCGTTGTTTTGTCACTACGTACTTGCAGCCTTCATCATTACACGGGCCATACGTAGTGATGTTACACTGTTCAAAATTGAACAGCTCTTTGAAACCAACATATCTACAACAAGTGGGTTCCTTCAAAGTGCTACCGTATATACGGTACACCATCTCTACTATTTAACAACAGGTGCATTGATAACAGTGCCAGAGCATCAACTGCGTGCTCACTGGAATACTAAATTCATTTGACTGGGAGAAGACCCAGTTGAAGAGCCAAGACTCGCTGGAGGGACTGTGGCTCTCAGCAGGCCTGGGAACAGCCTGGATTCCTCCTGGAAAAGCTGGAAGAGGTGCTGTGGAAAGGGACGCCTGTGCCTCCCTGTCCAAGCTGCTGCTCCTGCAACTGGACTACACAAGCACCAGATAATGGACTGCGTTTATGTAAAGCAGTTTAAAATAAATACAACACGCGAATCTGCTAAATATGCACTTTGGTTGGCCTTGTCGCTGTTTTAAGTGCTCTATAAATAAAATGGTATGGTATGTTGCTTCTAATGTTGTGCATTAATAACCAGAGCATAAAGACTGATGTTTTCTTTTCCTTGCCTGTTGTACACTATTATTATTATCATTACAGGTGGTCCCCGACTTACGAGCGCCCTGACCTACGAGCGTCCGACTTTGAGATTATCATAATTAATAAAAAATATGAAATTAAAAAAATATTTTTATTTTTTTTTATTTTTTTTGTGCGTTTAAATGTTCTTAATTTCATGTGTACAGCACTTTGTTGCAGCTGTGAATGTTTTAAATGGCTTTATAAATACGTAAAGTATCATTATTATTATTATTTTTTAATAATTTCATGCTTTTTTGAACAACTTCCTGCGGGAACCAGGAACCGGAAATACCGCCTCCGCCATTTTACATTCATTAGTTCCAGAGTCTCTGCACTCGGCAGCCGGCTTTTGGAGGACTGTTTCTCCCATAAGAGGATGCCTCATACGGATAAATTAACTGGAAACACTCCCTGAACTCTGTGAATGTCTCAGGACTGGAGCAGCAGCCGCGATCGCTCCGCCGATCGCTCCCACAGCACCGCGCGAGACCAGCAGCTCATGGTATGAGCTAAGGCTAACATGCTAAAGCGGACCCCACCGGAGCTGCAGATTCGACAGCCGGCTTTGTGCGATCAGAGGTTCCTGGAGCTCGCCTCGATGTCGGACTGGAAGCAGAAGATATCGGGGGACACCCAGCTAACTTGGAATAACAAAGCCGACAGCCTTTTTGAAGCCGCAGCTAAACTGGACTGCCCGTAACTGCGCAGCAGACTCGGTGGGGCTACATGCTAACAGGTGCTGCTAATGGCGGCGCTGGCAGACGGCTTTTGGTAAGTTATTAAAACTTATTAAAACATTTTTCTGGCTCCAAATGTATGAAATAGCATACCAACAGTCCTTCCTGTAAAGCAGTGGTCCCCAAACTACGGCCCGTGGGCCGGATGCGGCCCGCCTCCACATTTGGTCCGGCCCCAAGAACAATACCATAGAGCATTTAGATTTTTTTTTCATGTGTGTATTTGTATTTGATAATAAAGTTGGACTTTTGCAATAAAATGTTCCTTAGTTATGAACTATTTTGAACTATTGTTCCACATTTGATTTATTGTGTTCCACCCTTCTGCGGTCTGTGCCCCTATCTGGCAACCCCCAGAAAAAAATCCTAAACCCGCCCCTGTCAAAGACAGAACGGAATAATGGCAAAAAGATTAGGTAAGAGAAATTTTGATTCAGAATGCAGGGCATTTAAGCTGCAGTGGACAAAGGATTATTTTTTTGTTCAATGCAAAGAAAAGGCTGTCTGTGTCATCTGTCAAGAGGCGGTGGCGGTATTCAAAGAATACAATCTGCGGCGACACTATGAATCCCGTCACAAAGACAAGTATGATAGCTTGCAAGGCCAAATGCGAGCAGACAAACTCTCAAAGCTAAAAAGTGGACTGTTAGCTCAGCAGAATACATTTGCACTTTTGTTAGAGAGGGTTATTTGGTTATTATTTATTTTATTAATAGTGTTATTATTTATTTTATTAATAGTGTTATTATTTATCTCCTGACTTTTGTGCTGTGAAGAACCCAGAGAGGGTTATTTGATTGTGCTTTCTGGAAAACAATACATTTTTACATTTAGGCACTCCTGCAATCATCACACTTTTTCCTGTTACAAACTGACTCCGGCCCCCCACCAGAGAAGGGAAAAGTTATGTGGCCCTCACAGGAAAAAGTTTGGGGACCCCTGCTGTAAAGGGTTTGGACTGCATGGTGCTACAGGAAGCCTGGGAGCTCGGACGTAACACAGCGGAGGGAGGCAAACAGCTCAGCTCAAAGTAAGAAATTAACTTTTTATATTTTTTATTCATATTTTAAAGTATTTTAAAGTGTTAGGATAGTTGAAATGCTTTGTAACTGTTCATTACCGCACATGTACGTGCTCGTGCGGTATATAAAAGAAAAAAGGGTAGTCCCGAATTACGAATTTTCGGTTTACGAGCAACTCATAAGTACGGAACTCGCTCGTAAGTCGGGGACTACCTGTATTATTATTATTATTATTGACAACTAATGGTAGAACTAAACTTCATATTAATTCCTGCAGCCCACGCTTCTTTTAAGCTGATGCTTCCTTTTCTGATAAACAATTTTGCTTCGATTCCTCTGATTCTGCTTGTTGAAAACCAGCAAACTATCAGTCTTGATATAAAATGAGTACATCTTTAATAAAATTTAATAACTTCTGGCATGTAAAATCCCAATAAGTCTTATTTTACTGTATGAAATACCTGTAAGCATGATGAGATGGAAAGGAATGATGCCGACTAAAACCCTGTTAGGAGTTGATTCTTTTTCAGATCTAAACAGTTCTTTAAAATCTGACAACGCCTTTGAAGGATACAGTCACCAAGAGTCACGTGGTCCTTGAATATTGTATACCTGCAGAAACAAAGAGCCTATTCAATGACCAAAAGCAAATAATATTAGGAGACGTGTAAAGTTTTTACATACAAGAACCTTACCATTTCTTTAAAACAATCTTGTCGTGTCGTGTTCCTGTCTGCGCAGCAATAAGCTTCTTCAGGTCTCCAATTGTGTCTTCTGAGCTGGATTTTATTGGTTAAGGAGCACAGTGGTGATACAGGAAACATTCAAAAATACACAATGCATGCCTTTCTGAGATGGTAAGCGTTTAGCTCTACAATTATTAGATTTAAAGTTTGTACTTTAATAAGCGATTTCATAGTTTTCTGCAAGCACGGTATCAAAGGTAGGGCTTAGGCGTTGTGCTGTACAGTATAAACAAACCCACTTTGCGATAAGGTCTGAAGCATTTCTCCCTGTGTAGGTTCAGTGATCAATGTTTCGTTGTGAATAACGGCAGAGAATTTTGCAGAGAAAACACTGAGGAGAAATGTTGAAGTGTCCATGCACTCAAAGATCTTTTACAAGTAAATGGGTCAGAAGTGTAGCAAAATGAGGAAGGAGGAACTGGTATCCCTAACATATGATGACAGTGTGAGTTTTTTGTAAATAACATAATTATTGCTTTTGCTGTTGGCAACAGCAATCTGCGTGTTATTTTGAAGGGACAGCAAATTTACAACTATACAAGCTGCTGTACACTGACTACTTTACCATGTATCAAAGTGTCATATCTTCAGTGTTGTCCCATGAAAAGAAAAAACAAAATATTAACAAAAATGTAAGGGATGTACTGGTACTCGCTTTTGTGTGACAGTATATATGAAAAATCCCATCTTTGATCTTTAAAAAAAAAATCAGTTTTGTGTAAAAATATCAAGTCTGTATATGGTAATTGTGTATATGTACTTGTTTTATTTGCTGAATTCCAGCTGCCTTTCCAGAGAACACTTAGTATTTATCTCGAGTGACCTGTGACCCGGAGGGGTTAGGTTTAAGGCTGAAATATACCTGAGCGTCCTCTACTACGCCACTGTACGCGCGCATTTTGTGCGCATGCGTTTCGCTGATATAGCTTCAGAAGCTGCGCAGAGGAGCAGCTGTTCACTTCGCTGCTCCCGCAGCGGTCTTTTATCACTTTATATGTTAATATAAACTTCTAAAAAATAAAAATAAAAACAGGGAGCGCTATTCCAGCTGCTCACAGCCCACCAGGAAATATTTAAAACATTGCGCTGCCAGGTAGGACCTGAATTCATTCATTTCATGCCTGGTACCCACTGCCCCGGTCTCGGGCGGCTGAAGCGGCCGGTTTACATTCAAAGTCTATGAGGAGACGCGTGGAGTCACGGCGACCAGGAAGCGGCGCGATTCGAGTGATCGAAGCGGCGCGGCGGCAGCCTGCAGTTCCCTTCGCGGGCACGCGCGCGTCCAAAGCAACCTAGCCGTCGAGCCGCCGACGTCCCAAATGTTGATCTCTGGAGGCTCGACGCATCCGGCAAACAGTCGGGAGAGCCTCTGCTATCTGATTACACAACCACAACGGGACTTTTTTTGGACTTTTTAAACTTACCGGATCGACCCTCCATGAATTGGAACCAAACTCCGGTAAGAAACGTGGCATTTTTACAGTTGCTGCTGACAGGCTGCTGTTCTCTCCAGTGTAGATCACCCCAAACATAAAAAAAAAGTTTTAATCTCATCAAAGACCGTCGGAGGTGCAGTTAACACAACAACTGAACCCGGAAGACGAGCTAGACCCCTCCTCTCTGCTACCCCCTAGTGTACGTCATTAGACGGTCTTCAGTGGTTTGGTGGGACCCTGACAAGCGGCCAAAAGGGGACGGCTGGCACGTTTCTAGTTGTGCAGTGGATACCAGGCATCAGTTATGGAGTGAACGGAGGATGAAGCGATTACTTGACTTTAGGCAAAAAAACTAAAGAAAAGGCCCGATCAGCGATAAAGAAAGGGAATTTATTTCATTTGTGTAACATACAAAACAGTCCGGCGCCGGGGAAGTTTATGGTCAGAAACCGCGCAAGCGTGCGCGGTCGTAAAAAAAAAAAAAAGCTTTGCGCGTTCGTGCCCTGAGGGGCTGCGCAGAGCTACGCTTTTGCCTTAGCGTACGTACGTCGTACAGAGGCGTATAGAGAGTACGTTCAGGTATATTTCAGCCTTAAGCTTGACATATGCGCACTTTCAAGTTTCAACTATAAAAATTGCTTATCCTACGGATTCCCTTGATCCAATTAAAAAATGCTACCATAAATTAATTACAGAAAAGCTTGAAGAGTAAACTAACATGGTTTCCTTGTGCTTGGAGTTAAAAAATATTCTGTACTGTATAAAATTGATGGTGCTGGCGATTAGGTTCATATATAGGAAATGTTTCTTATTAAATTTGGAGGTCAATTAATATCAAAACGCATTAGAACAGAGACGACCCGCTTTGAAAACTCGTCTAAATCAAGTTTAACACATTGTTTGAACAATCTGAATAAGATCGACTCACTTGACCAAAAAGCCATGATGCTGTAAGGATACTTGCATTTGACTCGGACTTTCTTGCCCAGACGATCGTTACAAACCACCTCAATCATTTTGTTTCTGTGAAAAGAAGACGTGAATGGCACAAACTTAACAAATTACAACACACACGGAGCAGCTTTACCTGAAACCGTAAGAAAAATAGTCTAAAAGTTCGTCTTTAACCAACACAGTGCGACAAAATGAGCTGTAGCTAACATTAGCTTAATTAAGGACAACACTACTGTATTAATCTTTGTTGTACAAACAAGTGAACGCAATAATAAAATGCACAAACGTAAATTAACATCATTTCATTATTCTACTTTCCTAAAGAACAAACTTCAACGTGTATTTTATACCTGGAAATTTGTAGAAATTTGAAAAGTATTATTATCGAGCTTTTTCTGGAACGCTCTTGGCACGATTTGCCGTAAAGTAGACTCAGTTACGGCATGTTGTTCACGATTCAACCAATCAAATATTCACTTGATGATTGACGTCACCCTCAACCTATAAGAAAGCTACATTTCGCACATGGGCGGGGCATACACTGAAAACAACTCGTGCCGAAAACCAGTTATCAACTGTCGTGTGGCTTCCCCCTGCATCGTTGCAACATTGAATTAAATTTTTTTGAAAACGCTGCTGCATAATAAAGGACATGGCAGACGAAGAGAATTTACCACCTGGATGGGAGAAAAGAATGAGCCGTAGCTCAGGTAATTAAACCTAAGCCACGGGTGACTGGAAGTGCCATGCAACTTTATAAATGTAGTTTGTTGTAAACTTAGCTTACTAGCTAGCAACGCGTGCATCGAGTTGTTGGAAAGAAACGAGTCAGGGGAGTTTTAAAGTTTAACAACTGTTAAATGAAACAAGCGATGCTCGAGTTTTGCAGATGCATGGTTTGTTTTGGTGCAGAAAGTGTTTGACTGGAAGTAGTTGTGCCGATTCATTCAGGTCCGCTGCAGCAGGGCCTGGCATGACGTCACCCGCCCTCACATGAAAACAGCGCGAGACTCCGCATAAAGATTCTGCACGTTTCTGTTGGAAGCAAGCCCTAATAATTTGTGCAGTTTATTTCTGCTACGTGCCTCTGACGAACAAATTATGCATCCCAAAACTCGAGCCGGTTCACTTTTAGAAAACAGAAGAAAGTTGGAGAAAACTAAATAAAAATGATCAAAGTTCATGCTCAGTAATCTAGGTTTTAAAAAATCCAACAAAGGTAAATGAAGGTTTTAAATAAAATAAGTGTTGGGGGGGAAAACATTTGGTTTCAAACCAGTCTTGAAAATACAGTAATGAAATTATATATTATTTCAGAATTTTAAATGGTATGGAGGAAAAAAATCTTATGTTAAATACAATTTATTTTTAGGAAATTGAAGAAAAATATGTTTTCACTTTTTTTATACAGACTGATAAATGTTTGTATCATTGCAGCTCATTGAAATAATTTGTTCTGATACTTGCTCAATAATTAAGGAAATTTGGAAAAATCTAACGAGGTTAATTAAGGCCGGGTTTACACACGCATTTGTTTTCTGCTGTTTTTTTTTTTTTGTGTGTGTGTGTGAAAATGCACCTTTTTTGCTTCGGTTGGGCTGTTCATTTACACGACAACAGCCCTTGTTCCCTCTGAAACCAAAGGTTTTTCAATCCAGGTATGTGGAGATTTTCAGGGGAACCACCCCTCAGAGGTGTGAAATGTTCTGCAAGTGTAAAGTCACGCACTACAGCAGGCTGCAGTGAAAAGTTTTTCTGCTCTAATGGTTATTATAAATAGCAGAGGGCAGTGTTTTTTGTGCTACCAATCTATGGGATCACATTTATGCCAAAAGGCCACCACGAGCATAATTTACACTCCACGCGTGCACTGAACCTCCTATGCGCACACAATTCTGTGAGCACGAGTTGCAGCTGTCTGTGTATCAATTTGCTCGCTCGTTGGTCTACTGCGCGCTCGTGTGAAACATTGAGACCAAATGTAGAAAAGAAGCACGGAAATGTTAACCTTCATATGACTGGTCACTTCTCTGCTATCCCCCGCCTCTCTTGTGGCTAATAAACCTCTTTTATTGAATACATTTAAGGCCCCAGTATAGCTCTGCGTTTTGCCGAATGCTGCTCGACGCGCGCGTTCTGTGCGCAGGCAGTTCACAGTATAGCTCTGCGTTCGTTCTCAAGTTAATGCTCGCGTTTTCGCTCCAAATACTTGACGTCATTTGAGCAGATGCA
This sequence comes from Garcialebias charrua, assembly GCA_038048925.1. Lineage (NCBI taxonomy): Eukaryota > Metazoa > Chordata > Actinopteri > Cyprinodontiformes > Rivulidae > Garcialebias > Garcialebias charrua. The sequence goes on from JBBPBX010005977.1 coordinate 60,332, forward strand.
GGGCAGAGCGTTTACCTACGGGACAAATTGAGGTCGCTGATTGGTCATTTGCTGACACGCCTACTGAATTGATTGACAGGTCGGGTGGGGGAAAAAGGCACGAGCCGGCAGCTGGCTCTGGCTGCAGCCGCTGCAGTGTTCTGTGTTTATATGTTAATAAAAGGTTCTAAAAATAAAATAAAAACAGGGAGCGCTGGTCCAGCACACCAGAACACCAAGAAATCTGCAGAAACTCGCGCAGCCACGCTGGACCCGAGTTTATTTTGCTCGTGACAAATTCATTTCATTTCCTCATCATTTCAGTCATGGAGTCAGCAGGAGGAAGCTATCACTTGACTTTTGGCAAAAAAACAAAAAGGCCAGATCAGGGTTGAAGAAGGGGAATTTAATACATTTGTGTCACATACAAAACAGTCTGGCACCGGGCAGTTTATTGTGAGACAATGCGCTTGCGGACGCGGTCGTAAAATTAGAGGTTTGCGCGTTCGCGCCCGCGTTCAAAGGCGTGTGCCTCTGCGTTCGAACGGCGTGGAGCGGCGTTCGGCCGAACGCAGAGCTATACTGGGGCCTTAATTGCCTCCCATTTCATCTCCGTTTCTCTCAGTAAAAGCAAAGTAGGACACATTTTCTTCCACCATTGTGTTGCACGATTGTTTTGTGAGCAGAAAGGCTTTTTGATTGATTTTTATTGATTTTTATTTTCATTATGCTTTTTGACAAAATCTGTGCTTTTTTGTTCAGTTCACGTCTTCCGGCTGTTCCTTTCAGCGAGGGGTGAGCGGTATCTCGATATTTTAAAAATATTGAGATTAAAAAAAATTCGCTTGAGACTATCTCGGTATAAACAATATAGTTTTATACTGTACACCAGGTCTCCAGGTGTTTATAAACCAGGTCTCTCTTGTAAATGAGTCGTCGAGGCTCAGTGGTATTAACCTGTCTAAATAAAGGTTGAATGAAAATACAGTACCGGTACATGAAAATCCTGCCCCCCTCATTCTCCCTCACTGAACACAAACCGTTGGTTACCGTACGTATTGTAACCCCAGATTCTATGAATACAGGCGTAGCCCTTTAAGCCACTCCCTAGTGGGTTTACCCCTGCGCTTCGCGCTTATCACTGAAGACTTCTAGTCCACGCCCACTTGCCGTGGGCCCCGCCTCGGTCTGCTATTTAGTCTGCTGCTGACCGAGAATCGACTCCCAACAAGGTAAACATTTTAGCCAATTGAGAGCCAGGGAGGCCGAGGGGCTTAAAGGGCTACGCCTGCATTTATAGAATCTGGGGTTACAATACGTAACCAACGTTCTATCTAATTTAAGCCACGCCCTAGTGGGTTAAAGGCGGAGCCGGATATGGTCCATGCCTCACTGGGTCTGACTGGGACCAAACAACCTAGCAACCGCCACCCTCACTGAAGGTACTTAGCAGGTGAATCCTGATAACTGATGGTGAAATAACAAAAGTAACTGAAGCAGAGTCAGAAGCAGGAAGCACATGTTCTACTGACTGCTGTACTGCATCACCCATCAATAAAGACAGAAACGACTGTGTCATTTAATCAAAAATGTTATTGATAATGAAAAGTTTTTACTCCGTTGCAACCCTGAGAACAGAAAATGTCAAAGAGGAGCTGGAGACATCTCGCAGATAAAAACGGATAAAAGGAGTTACTGACGACCAGGAAGCTGCAGAGCAGATATCCTGTACCGACAGATTGTTGAACAAGGCTGTGGAAGTCGCCATCCCTCGAGTGGAATGAGTCTTAATTGCCTCGGGAGACTGAAGGCCAGCAGAACTGTAAGTCTGGGAGGTGGCCTCACACAACCAATGCAACAACCGCTGAGGGGTCAAAGGTTGACCCTGAGAGCCTTCTCTGAATGTACAAAGAGCTTTTCAGATTTACGTATTGCGGCTGTGCGTTCTACATAACATCTGAGAGCTTGAACCAGGTGAAGCTGCTCCTCCTCTGGTTTAGAGTGAGGAGGAAGGCAAAAACCGTCCAGTGTGATGATCCTGGACTTGAATGACAACGTCATGACCCTTGGTATGAATGTTGGATTAGGTCTAAGTTCAGCAGAACTCCCATGTCTTTGTATCTTTAAGAAGGAAGGAGAAACAGACAATCCAGAAAGGTCACTCACTCTTTTAGCTGACGTAAGAGCCAACAACAGAGCCGTTTTAAATGACAGAAACTGTAGTGGAACCTCATTTAGCGGCTCAAAAGGATCCTTGGTTAGTGTGTTTAACACAGTAACCAGGTCCCATTGAGGAGCCAAGGACCAGGAAACCGGCCTAAGACGGCGAGCACCCTTCAAAAACGTTTCATTAGGGGATGATCAAACACTGTTCTATCCTTAAACCCCTGATGACAAGAAGAAATTGCTGCAGCATACATTTTAATGGTGCTGAAAGCCAAATTTCTGTCTAGCAGCAATAGTTGTAAGAAAGACAAAATTGGACCCAAGTGACGTGAACATGGGTCCAGATGTGTCTCCAAGCACCAGTGCTGAAAAGCAGCCCACTTTGAAGCGTAAACGGTTGTTGTAGACTGTGCATGTGAGCCCTGAATGGTTCCAATGACATCTTTAAAGAACCAAGGTTTTCTAGACGCTGTCGTTCAGCATCCAAGCCCACAGATGATGGCCTATCACCGGAGGGCTCCTTATTACACCCCCTGCCTCCAGGAGAGCATCGTCTCTCCAGGTGAGCTTCCAGGAGCGGCCTGTCAGCTGCTGCAGGACCAGAAACCATGGTGCGTTTACGTGCTCTGGAGCGATCAGAATGACTGATACTCCCTCCTCTCACACTCTTTCCAGCAGTGTTGATAACAGAGGAACTGGAGGGAAGCATAACTCAATACCCTCGGCCACGGTTTGTGAGCAAACGCGTCTACCCCCAGCGAGGGGGTGTCGAGGGGACTCGGGGAGAAGAACAGGGGGCACTATGAATTCTCTTGCGTCGCAAACAAATCCACTTCCGCCCTCCCGAACCTGGTCCAGATTTTAGACACCAGGTCCGGGTGTAACATCCAATCTCTGTCCAGAGGCCCCCCTCGCGACATGTCGGCACCTCTGTTTAGCACACCTGGGATGTAAACAGCCCTCAGTGATCTGAGGTGAACGTTTGTCCAGCAGAGCAGCTCCCTGGCTGTTTTCAACAGCTGGTCTGAGCGAACCCCGCCCTCGCGGTTTATGTAAGCTGCAGCTGTTATGTTGTCCGTGTGTACGAGGACATCCTGTTGATGAAGCATGTACACAAGTGTTTCAGAACCTTGTGTACTGTTAACAACTCCAACAGGTTTATGTGGTGAGACGTGTCCACGTCCCGCCCACTAGGGCTGGGCCATATCATATTGTGCCCGGTATTACCGGTAGAAAACGTTTGCCTGTGCAAAAAAGTGATATCGTGATATGCTAATTTTGTGACGTATAACTGTGACGTAATTACGTCACGCCACGCAGCGGATTGCGCTCACGTGGGTGGTCATGCTGGCTGCTGTAAAAGTCTGCTGCAGAAAAAAAAAAGTTTGCCAGGTAACTGGAGTTGTAAGCAAGGAAACGGCAAACATGGCTGAAAGCGTTACTGCTGAAGAATTATTTCCCAAGAAAGGAGTTTCTTCAGTCGTGTGGAATTATTTTGGATTCAAACGAGCAGATACAGAACAGACCACAGTAATCTGCAGGGAGTGCAAGAAGCCTGTAATATCGAGAGGGGGAAATACGTCAAACTTATTTCACCATCTGAAGCATCAGCACCCGTGTCGTTACCAGGACTGCATGAAAGTCCGGGAGGAAAGTCCGGGCAGCTAAATAAACACAGCCACAGAAATGTAAGATAATTCAGCATGGAATCGCCGAGTCGTTCACTAACTGTACCCCGTATGATAAATCAAGCAAGCGCTGGAAAGATATTACTCGAGCTGTCACAATTTGTTTAGCTAAAGACATGATACCAATCCAAACTGTCGAGAAGGAAGGCTTCAGTAATCTTGTTAAGAAGCTAGACCCGCGATACAACCTCCCAAAAAGAAAATATTTTTCCAAGACGGCGCTCCCAAACATGTACGACGAATACCGTAAAAATGTTCAAGCGGTGGTGTCATCTGCGAATTATTACGCATCAACCACGGATTTATGGTCAAGTCGGACCACAGAGCCGTACCTGAGTCTGACTGTACACTATATAAACAGCGACTGGGAACTGTGCAGCTCAAACCTGGAGACCAGCTTCTTTCCTGAGGATCACACAGGAGAGAATATTGCAGCTGGCTTGAAAGAGTTTCTCCGGTCTTGGCACCTCGACGAAGAAAAACAGGTGTGCATAACAACAGATAGCGGTGCCAACGTTATCAAAGCGCTCAGACTGAATAACTGGACGCGACTGTCCTGCTTTGGGCATCGTCTTCATATCGCCATCGGTAAGTTTACTTTATTTATTTCTTAATTATGTATGCTATTGTTTGTTAAAGTAGCACAAGTACAATAAATTAAAATATTGGAGTTAATTTCTTTCAGTAACTCTATTCACAAAGTGAAACACATTACCTTATATCAGGGCTTTTCAACTGATGGCTCAGGGGCCAAATCAGGCCCATGGGTGAACCCAGTTCGGCCCACCAATAGGTTCATTTTTAAATAAAACTAGACTTTAAACCATAAAACAAGCTTATCCAAAAATGTATTACAAAAATGTGGGCTTAATGGAAAGTATATTGAAAATCTGCTTCAAACAGATTTTAAATTTATTTTCTAATACATACTTTTAATCTGACTAACAGGTCTCATTAAAGTAGGGCTGCAACTAACGATTATTTCAATAATCGATTAATCGGCCGATTATTTTTTCGATTCATCGATGAATCGGCAAAAAAAAAAAAAAAAGGAAACAAGTTTTAATTATCACCTCTTTATTCCAAAATTTGACTGACATATCAAATCGCACAAAAAACAGGTTGCTACTTGACTATTCTGTTAGTAAAATATTGAATAATTAAAAAATAAAGTTAGTCAGCTTCAATAAAAAATAAATGTACACAAACATATATACAAATGTATTATTTATACCTGCACAAAATGTAGCTACTTTGTAAAATGTGTTTTTGAGGGACAAGTGTAACCTGGATTAAAGGTGTGGATTGTTTTAACCTGGATGGGGCAGCTGTGGCTGAGTTGTTAAGAGCAGTCGTCCTCCAATTAGGGCTGGGCGATATGGAAAAAATCATATATCACGATATGGACTTTTTTATATCACGATAACGATATATATCACGATATATACAACACGATGTGTGTGTGTGTGTACAGCAAAAATTTGGACCAAAGTTTTTTTATTTTATTATTTTACTACAGATAGTTACAATTATAAGAATGTGAACAAAAAGAACAAGGAAATTTGGACCAAAGTAGAAACTAGATCTACCTAAGATCTACCTTAATTCAAGGAGTACGATTATGGAATGACTTAATGCCAAATGACAAATGTTAAGGAAGCCAAATCATTCCTTGTATTTAAGAAACTGGTAAAAAATGAATTGCTAAAAAAATATAAATGAATCTAATTTAATGTGTGATATATGTGAATTGAAAATTGACTGAGTTATTTACTTATTTTGTTATTATAGAAAATATTGTTTGAACTGTTATTAGATGAATAAGGAGCAGATTTAATAAGATTTATTCTTCATCTGCTACCTTTCATTTTATTAATTTTTTTCTATTATGAATACGTTAATTGTTGTATTTCATTTTATAAAATGAATAAACTAACAAACAAACAAACAACTCCTTTTCTACTTTGGTCCAAATTTTTCCTGCAGGTGGCGGTAAAACAACAGCTGCTAATGAAACTCACGAAGAAGAAATCCGCTCTGAAGTTTGAGTAAACAAAGCAAGAAACAGAAAAGAGAAAACGTTGCGTTTGATTGCGGTTCTGTTGTGTCTCTGGTCTGTTTTGTATTGGTTAACTGGACCCGAGTTGGGACTCGGTTGAACTCTGGGTTCGTGTCCTCTGGACCCATTTTGTCTCAGAGTTTCAGCGGAGTGAAATAATGGAAGCTAACAAGGTGAGCAAGTTATTCTTCTTGGGCTGCCTGTGCAGCTGTTTTCTCCTTGTTGAGATCTATGGTTGAGACACCGGCTTCATGCGCCTGCGTCTCTGTTGCTCTCGAGTTTAACATCGTAAAGCATGTGTCGCAAACCCGCGCGTGCGTCAAACATAAAGCCGCGCCGTCATCTCGCAAAACCACAATATGAAGCTTATTTGCGACAGTTATTTTTTTATTCTTATTTATCACGATAGAGACGATAGAAGGAAAGTAGCACGATAGACACGTTTCTATCGTCCCCACGATATATATCGTCATATCGCACAGCCCTACCTCCAATGCAAGAGTTGGGGCTTGGAATCCACCAGCAGTCACATGCCTAAGTGTCCATGGGCAAGACACTGAACCCCATGTTTGTGCCCCATTGGTGTATGAATGTGAGCTAAAGCTCTGATTTGTCTCTTTAGAATGATTTGTTCTTTGTAATCTAGTAGAGTGCTGTATGAATGGGTAAATGAGGACATGTAGTGCTTTACACTACTATAAACAATGTAAAGCACTTTGAGTATCAATTAGATAGAAAGGTGCTATATAAGTACAGTACAGTCCATTTACCATTACAAGTGTGGATCATTGTAACCTGGGTTAAAAGTGAAGTCTTCGTCTTCAACCATCGACAGAGGCCTCATGTCAGTGACGTTCATGTAAGGATCTTTCAGTCTCTGCTGCTTGCTGTGGTGGTGTGCATGATGTCTGTCCATCATGAAGGCTGTCATTGTTGTTTTCTGGAATGAGAGAGAGTTTATATGTATTATATCATAATTTACAGTAACTCAAGAAATGCCTTGTTTCACTTGGTTAAACACACAAGCACACACACACACACACACACACACACACACACACACAAATATAAAATACTAATTACACACACTTGAGTAGATGAATAAATTACTGTAATTCCTGTTTAAATGCAATTCATCCTTCCATACAATGCAGTGACTTCAGACTTTGCCAGCAAATTAAAAGTTGAAGCTAAATCATTAAATTATCACCATCTTTGTGTTAGATTTATTTATAAAACACATTTAAACACTGCTTGTTTCGTTACATTAAAAATAAAAACACACACATTCTCTGTCACAGCTAAGAAACAAGCAGCTTCAGCTGCCAGAGACACTTTTTCTCTCTTTGAAACAGAACAAATATGTTTTGAATTACCTGCTGCTCTTCCTTCATTCACACGGTGGTGAAGCCCGTCATGTTTACATTTCATCTGCGTGGTTATCTCGTGTCGCGTCGTCACTTTTTAAAGCTTTTTTTATCTTTGTGAAGCGTCAGGTGCTCCCACACGTTGTAGGACTTATTTACAGTTTTCTCTGCGTCGCGTCGGTCATTGTAAAATAGACTTTGAAAACAGTCTCTGCTGTTTCCTCCTCCCTCCTCGCTCTGTTCAGAAGCCACACACGCGCAGGCGCAGCACGCTGACGCTGCAGTTTTTTTTTTTTTTTCAAACTTTATTCAGCCAGGCTCAGCCAGCTTTGACAAAAGCTTCACCGGTGAACAAAACAGCTCCGCGGCGCCGTGAAAGATGCATAATCGCGCGACACAACGAATCGATGATGAAATTCGTTGCCAACACTTTTAAAAATCGATTTTTATCGATTTTTATCGATTCGTTGTTTCAGCCCTACATTAAAGCACACTTTAATTTGCTAAAATGTACTTGGATTATTATATAATGCTAACTACTTCCTCATAGGTGATAATATACAAATACCACAGCTATACTGTACTTGTCAAGGAAATATTCAAAAATAAATTAATAGGAAAATTACAGATTGTGTGGGAAATATTGGCATGTTCTTGACAACAAAAAGTCCAATTGACAACCTGATTATGCCTGCAGCCTGGCACTTGTAATGTTTAAAATGTTAACATCTCTTAATGCATTTATTATTTAGGACAAATTAAGGAGGGAAAAAACCTAACTGCATTAACAAGCGTTTAAAATATTGTTGGCGCGACAATGAGTTAACGTGCCGCCCAGCACTAGTTATATTGCAAATTCTCTGACGAATAAACCACCTGTGCAACTTCCGCATGTTCAATAAACCTAGTTTTACCACCGTGTGGCCAGCGGCCATCATTCCTAACATCTGCATAATTGTGATCGCCGACACCGTAGTGTATGGCCGGACGCGGTGGAGGAGTGACGTCAGCGATTCTGTTCTCTGGTTCGAGAGAACGGCTTTCATTGTTAATGAGCATAAGTTGACACCCAGAAAAATATCTGTTGAGCTGGTGAAACAGAGCTTTTCTCCCAATTTATAGCAAAGCCTAAAACTGGGCAGATGACTCACCAGAATCTCCGTCTGTGTTGCTGCCTCCATCTTGGATCCAGACAGGAGCAACAGATCGTCGATGTAATACATGACTTGGAAACCCCTCGAACGCAGCGGTTGTAACGCTGCTTCAATGACCTTCGTAAAGTCAGCGACGCAAGCGCATACCCGAATGGTAGGCGATTGAACTCGTAACAGGTTCCCTGAAAGGCAAACCTGAGGAACTTCCTGTGTTTTGGGACGATCGGTATATGAAAGTAAGCGTCTCTGAGATCGATTAGTATCATCCAGTCCCCTGACGTCACGTTCTCGAGAACACGCTTCAATGTTAGCATATGAAAAGGACGTTTCATAATGTAGTCGTTGAAAATAGACAAGGGTAAAATCGGTCTGAGACCCCCTGATTTCGTGTGAACTAGGAAATATAAAACCCGTTCATTTCATCGTCCGGAGGAACCTCGGAAATGACGTGTTTCGCCAAAAGTTCCTGTAGTTCCAATCTCAGCGCCGCCCCCTGTGCAGGAGATGAGAGCTTCGTCTCCAAAACTCAGTTGAACCTAGGCGGCGTCATTGCAAACTGTAGAGTGTAACCGTCACGAACCAGACTCCGTAACCATTTGTTCAGAGAGCAAGTTTGCAGCCAAATCGCTCTGTGATCTGTCAAGGGGGCAGTCATCTTGTTCTGCTGCCTGAGGAGACATAATCTGGCCTCTACCGCCGCCAAGTGAACAGAAATCGCGTTGGCCTAAGGGAGGCCGGTCTGAAAAGGGACGTTCACTGCACGCCGCCTCACGGGTGTAGCACTGACACACGTTTGAATCAAGTGTGCATGAGAAACGTCCTTTTTAAGACAGGTCAGTGACATTACCTGTTGCTTGACTCGTTGAAGAAGACAGAAATGTCCTAGCTGGAACCAATGTGTCCAGGCCAGGCTCATGAAGTTAACTGTGTTAACAAATGCAGATGTTTGTCTGACATGACTGTGCAGTGCAACACTGAAGCCCCCGGTAGACCTGTGCGTACTGCCTGTACGCCTCTGTACGATGTACGTACGTTGAGGCACAAGCGTAGCCCCGCAGGGCATGAACGCGCAAAGCTCTTTTTTTACGACCGCGCGTCTGACCATAAACTTCCCCGGCGCCGGACTGTTTTGTATGTTACACAAATGAATTAAATTCCCCTTCTTCATCGCTGATCAGGACTTTTGTTTTGTTTTTTTGCCAAAAGTCAAGTAAAAGCTTAATCCTCCGTTCACTCCATGACTGAAATGAATGAATTCATGTCCTACCTGGCTGCGGGAGGTTTTAAATATTTCCTGGTGGGCTGTGGGCTGCAGGAAAAGCGCTCCCT
>JBBPBX010005978.1:21889-38903 GCA_038048925.1 Garcialebias charrua
GAAATTGCTTCTTTGCAGCCTTGGAGGAAGTCAGCAAACTCACGTAGTGAAAGTGAGTCATTTGCGTTGATCTTTGGCCATCTTGCAAGCTTGTCGTGGAAAGCTTTCTGTATAATAAACGCGTTTCCATATCTATGTTGTAGGACTTTCCATGCTTCAATGTATGCACCCTTTGAGTCTTGATAAAAGAAACCAACAGCTTTGCGTACCTCTCCAACAAGATAATTTCTGAGGTAAAACATCTTCTCACTTGCTGGGAGGGGCTTTCTGTCATTAAGAGTCATGAATGACATCTTCCAGTCAGTAAACATTAAAGGATCCCCACTAAATATTGTGGGTTCAGGGACTGGCAAGCGACATACTTAATGAGCTGACAAATGCTTCAGCTAGATTGGATGTCTCTGGATTTATGCGTGTTTATGGCCTTAGTATGTCTGCTTGTTCAGTCTCATGCCATTAAATATGTGTGCGGCGCTCCGTTAGCGGTATAACCGCGACCTATGTCAGAAACGCGGACCTACGATAGGCATGTGTTTTTGGTCCGCGAGGTACGACAAAATCGACCTAAGTCACACACGTAGGTCCCTATCCCTGACGTAACTCGAGGGGTTCCTGTATATATATATATATATATATATATATATATATATATATATATATATATATATATATATATACAGGGAACCCCCGACCTACGAACGAGTTTGGGACCTAAGAACCGTTCGCAGGTCGATCGGTTCGCAGGTGGGGGGTGAAAATAGCGTCTCGTTCGTAGGTCGCTATTCTGTTCGTAGGTCGCGGAAATACCGCTAACGGACCGCCGCGCCCACATTTAACAGCATGACACTGACATACTGGGCTATATACATGCACAGAACTTTATTTACAAACACTTATCTAAACCATTACACCACACATGCATCCATAAACACACACAGTAACTGTACATCAGTAACTTCACATCAGAACTGCAGGAAATCAGCAGGAAATCTCATCAGCAAAATGATGTCAACAATCACACATGAGCACTTCTGAAAGTGCAGCAAAAATTAAAATTAATGCTAACGTTCAAAAATGAATGCTGACGTTTGCTTTCGTCTAAAAATATTTTTTTATTTAGTACTGGACCGTACCTGCCCGTTCGATGACCCGTGGACAACTCCTGTCGTTCTCGTCACAATTAGCTAACGTGCTAACTCCTAAGGAGCAAAAATTTAAATTAATGCTAACGTTCAAAAATGAATGCTGACGTTTGCTTTCGTCTAAAAATATTTTTTCATTTAGTACTGGGCCGTACCTGCCCGTTCGATGACCCGTGGACAACTCGTGTCGTCGTCGCGTCGACTATTAGCTAAATGCTAACTCCTATGGAGCACGTAAGTGTCTTCTCCCATCAATCACCGTGGAAAACCACGAGGCACAAAATGGCCGCAGCCCTTTAAATAGTTACCGCTTTACCTGTACGGATCCCTCCGCCGCCAGGTGCACTGCGGCTTTGTGTACATCCGCCAGAAGCCCAGCCCCCCCCCTCTCTTGCGGTACTTTTCCACAGTCATGCGCAGTGTCATGCCCAACAAACAACAGCCAAGGCAAAAGGCAATCCCCTCCCCCACCTCGCCGATTGCCGTTTTGTGACGCAGTTTCGCCGTAGCTCGATTATATACCTGTAATGGGGCTCGTTCGTAGGTCGTGTGCCGTAGGTCGATTATATATTTTAACTTGGTTCGTTCGTAGGTCACATATTTTCTGCCGTACGTCGATGACATTATTCTACTTTAACTCGTTCGTAGGTCCCGTGGTTCGCAGGTCGGTGGAGTCGTAAGTCGGGGGTTCCCTGTATATATATATATATATATATATATATATATATATATATATATATACATATATACATATATATATATATATATATATATAAAAGGTAATTAGAAGTCTTTGTCTTGGTAGGATTTTCCACAGCATCAAAATCCTCTGAGGTGATAAGAAGTGTTTCATTAATGTTCCCAGTTGTACATATATTTTTAAAACACTGTAAATTCCCATCATGTGCATCCGTACTTCTGTTTTTTTGTTGTTGTTGTTGTTGTTTTGCTTTGTTTTTTGAACGTCCAGAGGACGTGACTTTTTCGATTTTTCTACCTGGATTACTGAGCATGCATCAGGAAATTCTCTATTTGTTTTCCACCATAAAGGAACGTGTTTAAAGAATTAAACATGAAAATTCTGTTTCCGTTGATTCTCAAGCATTCAGGTCAAGGTAAACTGAAGCACTGAATGAACGGCAGCGAGAAATCGGATGTTTCATTTTTCATCTGAGTTACTGCTTCAGTTTAAGATGAGAGGTGAAGCGTCTGCAACAAACAAAACGTTTTTTTTTTTTTTTTTCATCCGTTCATGTTAGTTCTGGAATTCTAGAATTCATAGTTCTACAATGGCGTCGCTCCAAGTGGCTCCATGTTGGAGTAGCTCTGTTACATCATTTAATTTCCCTTTGGGATATATAAAGTGTTTTTTAATTTAATATTATTGCAAAGAAGGGAAGGGGGAGTGGTGGCGCAGAGGTTAGGGAAGGTGGGCTTGTTATCAGAAGGTCGCCGGTTCAACTCCTCGGACTGAAGGAATCATAATGTGGGTGGGAAAAGTGAAGCACTCACAACTGCCTCCACACCCATTTGCCCCATTCTGGGCCCCTGAGTAAAGGCTTCCACACTTGGACGTACTGTGTGTACTCCCGTGAGCCGCTCGGACTCTGAGCGTACTGTCCGCACATGGTTGAGACTTCATACTCGAGCGTACACCTTAATGGGCTGCAGCCCAGCTCTGCAGGTAAGGGGCATTCAGGACAAGTTGAGGTCGCTGATTGGTCATTCGCTGACACGCCTACTGGATTGATTGACAGGTCACATCGCAGATCTGACTTGTGAAAAAAAAAAAGAAAGCTGCTGGCGGCCTTGGGTAGAGGCAGGGCGGCTCAGAAGCAGCAGCTGTGTTTTATATGTTGTCACTGAGAAGTTATGGGGAAAAAAATTAAAAATCAAGGAGTGCTGGCCCTGCAGCCCACACATCCTACCGGCTTTTCGGGAAATCTTCAGACCCTGTCGATTAGCAACGCAGGGCCTGAGTGTACAATTTCAGTTATGGCGTCAATGGATGAGGAGGAAGAGATCGCTTGCCTCTTGGCATCTTTGGGTTGCAACTGCACGCGAGTGGTTGGTGTCGCATATAAAACAGTCCGTCGCCGCGCAGTTTATTGTGCGACACCTTGTCCGTGTACGCAGTCATAAAAATTCATCTTTTTGCGGACATGGCCGGTGGACATCCGCTTCGAGTCCACGTTGAGTCCGTCTCGAGTACGCACGGACCTCAGCGGAGTGAAGTACACCCGAGTATGTGGGGGCCTTAAGGCTTTTAACCCCCACCATCTTCTCCCCCAGGTGCCCTAGATAGCAGCTCTCCGCTCCACTTAGAGGGCTGTGGTAGCTCGATGGTCTGTGGTTGTGTCAGCATGGGCGTCCAGCGTAGATGCAGTTGCCAAGTCTTCATGCGAGTTAGTTCGCTGTGGTGACCCCTGAAGAAGGGAGCAGCTGAAAGAAGAAGAAAAAAAATATGAAGAAGAAATGTTAACAACAAAAGAACAGAACAGTACTGATCGAGTCATGGCAGTGTTGCTGCTTAGCAACTGTTGATGACCAGGAAGGCTACAAGTTCAAAGCTTGGGGCCAACGCAGGTTTTCTTCACAAACTCCAGTTTTCTCCCACAGTTCAAAACATGTACGTCAGCTTAATCAGAGATTCTAACTTTCCATGGATGTATGTGCATGGTGTGTTGGTCCTGTGATGGCTAGCGGCCCGTTCAGGGTATACCCCGCCTCTCGCTCGTTGACTGCTGGACATCCAGCCCGTTACAACCCTGAGCAGGATTAAGCATAGGAAATGAGTGGGTGTACGATGCAGTCTCTAATGGGAGTTTAGAGGAGAAAAACTGTTAGGTATGGTCAGTCAACACATTCTTCTTGTGAGAAACTGTGAAACAGATTCTAAATAAAATCCAACACCCTTCTCTATTCATGTGCAAGCTCATAAAAATAACAGTATAAGTATTTTATAAGAAGAAAAGGTGTTTATAATAATAATAATAATAATAATAAATTCAATTTATACCGCACTTTTCATTAAGAAAAATCTCAAAGTGCTACAACAATAAAACAAGTGATTTATGTTAAACAGTTATTGAAGTGTCTGGATTATGCTGGTGGAGTTGTGCACATTTCAGTCTTATAGCAGGCATGAGCTGGTTTGCTTATAGTTAGGAAAGCAAAGTGTTAATGTACAGTATTTAAAACGTTCTTAGGCAACCTATTGTTGCATGTGACAAATGATGTGCACCGCCTCTGTCTCTCTTCTCATTTTCTGTTTACAGTGAGTAGAAAACCCCCAAATGCAATGCTAGAAGATAAAAGGTTAATGTTAAAAAGCTGTATGAGAATAAAAAATCTTATCAGGCAGAATTTAAATTTAAAAGCACGTGTACAGACATGGATATAGCTCTTTTTTGGAGCATTTAAAGTACCGGTAGTAGTTTTAACTCCATCCATCCCTCCATTATCTATTACCCGCTTCTTCAATTTTTGGGTCATGGGGGTCACCGGTGCCCATGTCCAGCAATCACTGTGTGAGGGGCGGGGTACAGGACGGGTCACAAGTCCATCACAGGGCCACATATAGACAAATGAGACAAACAAACATTCACTCTCTCACTCATACCAAGGGACAATTTAGAGTTACCAATCAGCCTAACATACATGTTTTTGGTCTGTGGGAGGAAACCGGAGTACCCGGAGAAAACCCATGCATGCATGGAGAGAACATGCAAACTCCCTCCAAGAGGGGCTTCCGGACAGGGATTTGAACCGGGGACCTGCTCGCTGAGAGGCAGCAGCTCTACCAGTTGTGCCACCGTGCTGCTCCTAGTTTTAACTACTTTGGCTAAAATGACTTTAATAAGAGTGAAGATTCTATTTAGATAGATAGATAGATAGATAGATAGATAGATAGATAGATAGATAGATAGATAGATAGATAGATAGATAGATAGATAGATAGATAGATAGATAGATAGATAGATAGATAGATAGATAGATAGATAGATAGATAGATACCATAGATAGATACATAGATAGATAGATACATAGATAGATAGATAGATACATAGATAGATAGATACCATAGATAGATAGATACCATAGATACCATAGATAGATAGATAGATACATAGATAGATGGATAGATAGATATATAGATACCATAGATAGATGGATAGATACCATAGATAGATAGATAGATAGATATATAGATACCATAGATAGATAGATAGATAGATAGATAGATAGATAGATAGATAGATAGATAGATAGATACCATAGATATATACCATAGATAGATAGATACCATAGATATATACCATATATAGATAGATAATGATAATAATTCTCCTCCACCGTCTTCATGTGGAGGTCGGTCTCTGTGACACTGTCCTGGACTGGTTCAAATCTTTCCTCTCCGATAGGCTGGAATGCGTTAGTCTTGGCAATGCCACTTCCCAGACAGTCGGTGTCTCCTGTGGTGTCCCTCAAGGGTCAGTTCTGGGGCCCCTGCTGTTTTCCCTTTACATGCTGCCTTTAGGTCAAATTATTAATCAGTTCAACATTTCTTTTCACTGCTATGCCGACGACACACAGCTTTACATCAGGACTGGATCATCCTCATCATCCCCATCTCCATCTTCACTCACTGCCCTCTCTGCCTGCCTGGAGGAAATAAGGGCATGGATGAATCAGAACTTTCTTCAATTAAACTGCTCCAAGACTGAGGCCATAATGATTGGCACCCCTCACCAGATACAAACATCAACTTTAACAACAATCTCCTTCTCTGGTCAAGACATCCCCCTCTCCACCTCTGTTACAAATCTTGGAATAAAAATGGACTCTCATCTTACATTTGAAACTCACATTAAGCATCTGTTTAAAACTTGCTTCTTCCATCTTCGAAACATCTCCAGACTTCGCCCATCTCTGACTTTTTCCGATGCTGAGAAACTCGTCCATGCCTTTGTCTCCTCCAGGCTCGACTACTGCAACTCCCTGTTTATTGGAATCCCTGGCAAAAACCTTCAGAAACTTCAATATATTCAAAACAGTGCAGCAAGGATTTTATTGAGAGCTCGTAAATTTGAACATATTACACCCATTCTCCATAACCTCCATTGGCTTCCTGTCACCTACAGAATTCAATACAAAACTGCTCTCATTACACATCAATGCTTACATGGAACTTCACCTGACTATCTAAAGGACATTCTTGCACCATATTCATCCACCCGGTCTCTACGATCACAGAACAGTAATCTACTTCACATTCCACGAACCAAATTAAGGACCATGGGAGACAGGGCATTCTGTGTGGCTGCCCCCCGCCTATGGAACTCCCTTCCTGACTACCTGAGAGCTCCACAGTCACTGGTTGACTTTAAAAGCGGTTTAAAGACTTTTCTTTTTAAGCAAGCCTATTCTGCCCCCGCATGATTTTATCTTTGATCTTGGTTGATAGTATTATAGATTTTACTTGATTTTATCACTTGTTTTATTTTATTTATTTATTTATTTTTTAAGCAGGCCTATTCTGCCTCCACATGATTCTGTTTTTAATCTTAGTTAATACCATTATTGATTTTATTTGATTTTATCACTTGTTTTTATTGTTGTAGCACTTTGAGATTTTTATTAATGAAAAGTGCGGTATAAATTGAATTTATTATTATTATTATTATTAGATAGATAGATAGATAGATAGATACCATAGATATATACCATAGATAGATAGATACATAGATAGATACATAGATAGATAGATAGATAGATAGATAGATAGATAGATAGATAGATAGATAGATAGATAGATAGATAGATAGATAGATAGATAGATAGATAGATAGATAGATAGATAGATAGATAGATAGATAGATAGATAGATAGATAGATAGATAGATAGATAGATACGATACATACATACATACATACATACATACATACATACATACATACATACATACATACATACATACATACATACATACATACATACATACATACATACATACATACATACATACATACATACATACATACATACATACATACATACATACATACTTTATTAATCCCAGGGGAATTCGGGGCATCTAGTTTTTAATTTCGGTATACAGAAGAAAAAAAAACTCATATGAAAGAAGCAAAAAAGAAGCAGAATGCACATGTTTGAAAAAAAAAAAAAAGAAGACAAATATGCACATGCCCAAGGTGGTGGGGAGTACTACATTCATGATTAACCCATATATATGTATACATACCTTATATACACATCTAAGCATACATATACAGTTTACATATGCATATGTACATGTATATATACATACTTACACAAACATAAGTGTCCAAAGTGCTGCAGATTTACACGGCTCTATTTTTACTGTACAGGGAGGAGTTGAACAGTCTGATGGCTTGAGGGACAAAGGACTGAATCTGTCCATGGAACAGGACTGGACCAGCAGTTTACACTGAAGGAGCTCCTCTGCTTCATGATGATGCCGTGCAGAGGAGATGTAAGTAAGTGTTGTAAGTAAGTGCTACCAAAACTATAAAAGTACAATTTGTACCCACATGGTGACCTTTCTGTTTTAATTTTGCACGTTGGGTTGCTTTGTTCAACTTTGGAGAAACTTTGAAAGCAAAGTTTGTCAAGTGAACCTACCCACTCTGCATTTTGAAACATTGAAGTTGTGATGAACTTGATCCAGTGACGAGCAGTTCTCCTCGTGGCTGGAAGGATTCCAGGGTTTGGGGCACCTTTTGTGTGTTTCTTTGAATCAAAGGTTGTATTTTCCCCTTTTTTGTGTGGATTGAGTGGTTTAATCGAGAATGTCAGCAGAATTTGGACGTCTCTCCAAGGCCACAATTTGCATCGTTATTTTGTGCTCATAAGTAGATGTTGGGAACGCAACAGGAGAGGGAAAGCAATATTGCCACAATTGGAGCAATGAAGCATATAACTCGCATTCACTTTGCATTTGCCACTTCCTTCAAGACTTTCCTTTCTTTGATTTCTTTTAGGCACTGCAGCACTTCTCACATGCTAATAATAGACTTGTCCATCAACTGTCCCCACCCTTGGAGTTAATTGGCGCCGTGCAAAGAGAACCAGTGTTGCTCTGAAGTTGGGCCGTCATTAGATCAGTGGATGCTGATCGTGCCCGGCTCACATGCATCCTTCTGATCTGCGCACAATCCCCGTCTCTTTTTCACTATTCCACCTGCTCACGCAGCATGTCCCCCCCTACCCCCGCAGAGTTGACCCTCCTTTTTTGTTGTCCCGTGGCGTCTTCTGAGAAGGTCTTGAGAAGGCCGACCCACCTCTTTTCATGTCTTCCTCTCTGATGCAGCAGTGATCTCATTCTGATACGATGTCTCTCAAACACACCCCCAGGGGGAGTCAGTGCAGAGTTTTCACTTCTGAGCAAGACTACTCATTCCCAAAAACCAAGATCTTTAGATATTAACTTGTGCCTATATGATCTTATATCAAATATTTTGGTTTAAAGAACCTGTATGATGAAAATTTCCCTTCCACGTCACGTATTGAATCTTCTGAAGACTTCTGTAAAGATTGTTTCTCTCTACATTTTGGTGAATCGTTCAGTCCACTTTTAGTGATATGCTGCTGAAAATGTGTTTCTGATTATGTTTGCATGAAGTTTTCATTATTTAAATAGATTCCAAACAAGAATTACAAGATATTGTGGTGTTGTTTTGTTGCTGCTTTTATCTTTTTTATTTATTTATTTCAGTTAGTAAAGACCAAAACAAAATTCAGACAGGCTTTGTTAAAGAACAAGCATATCCAAAAGCTTTAAAATAACTTGAGAATATGTGTGATAGATGTGGATTAAAACACCTCCATTCTTTAATGTGGGAATGCCAAAAGCCAAGTCCTGGCCCAAAAAGACCTGTGTGTGCTGCCAAGAGGGTAGCGGCTGCTGTGGAGTCAGGGTTTATTCTTGTTTTTATGCAATAACGCATATTGTACGTGGTTTCCCTTTTTTAACTAAACCAGCAAATCAGTACTTAGTTGTCAGTTTATCAAACTGCATTATTAATTTATAGAAATTTTGAGAGATAACCATAGAGGTTACAAAATCTATATAGACATGGGCAATAAAAGTGGCCCTTAGACAATCTCCGTCAGTCCCCGAATGTCCTTAGTTCAAAAGAAAACACTTAAAAAAAATAAAAATAAACAAGACTTAAGGTAATTTAAATTAAACTTCAAAAAAAGCTAAGTCTGGTCCTCTGGATATTCAAAAAAACAAAGCAAAACAAAACAAAAAATTTGAAAAGTTTCGTCGTTCGAAAGACGAAACGTTTCTACTTTTTTTTTTAATATCCAGAGGACCAGACTTAGCTTTTTTAGATTTTTCTACCTGGATTATTGAGCATGCATCAGTGTATTAAATTAAACATCTTACGCAAAACTTAAAAAGAAAAAAATTTGCTCAAAATGTATATCTTTTATCATTTAAATATATTTGTTTTTGCAAACAAAATGATAAATCAATTTAATTTTGCTTTAAAAGTGATTTTAAACTTTGCGCCGTGTTTACTCATGGGAAATCCGATTACACGCGAATGCAACATCTGTGACGTAAAATCGGGCAGAGGCAGTCTGCGTGTGTCTGGAGCTCGCCTGAGATCACGTTTTTTTTAAACTTGAAAAAGGCCGTTACGTTGTGTCGCATTTGGGTGTTCTAATATCACCAGTGAACAAGTGAGCCTTTTCACTTTCCCAAAAGAAGAATTACTTCGTTGAATAAACAAAGCTGCCCCCCCTCAGAGATCCCTCGCTTCCTGGAAAGGTAAGACTCAATTAAATACGGGTGCAGACCTAAATTAGAACCTGCTGTTTCTTGTTCATCTAACTTTCTGCTTCCCAAACTGAAGACAAATAGCTCGAATCTTAACTTAGATTGCTAAATTTGTCGGGTTATAAATTGTCCGCTATTAAAGAGACATAGTCCTCTGCCCGATTTTACGTCACAGATATTGCGTTCGCGTGTAATTGGATTTCCCGTGAATAAACACGGTGCGAAGTTTAAAATCACTTTTAAAGCAAAATTAAATTGATTTATCATCTTGTTTGCAAAAACGACATATTTAAATGATAAAATATATATATATTGAGCAATTTTATGAATAGTAAAAAATGTATGTCAGTGACACTTTAAACATCTTGATATGGCCCACTGGGGGAAAAAATCCCACTTCTGGTCCAATACATAGTCTTTTACAAAGAAGATGTGCAATAATTTGGAATTCTGCACCCAATTCAGAAATAATGACAAAATTGTCATTATGAAAGGCTGATTATTAGATCCTATTATTCAGACATTATTAAGATGTCATGGAAACACAATATTTCATCAGTTCTATTCCTGTTTTTGTGAGACAGGGTGAGATACTCCAGGTGTTACAATATTCAAATTCAGGTTTTGGCTTAAACAGATAAAAAAAATATTTCTAAAATATTAGTTTCAGACTTCTGATGCCTGCAGATCCTGAGCTTGGACATGCACATGCCTGCATACATGTTTCAATTCATGCAAAAAATAAATGTGTTCTTTTGTGTGTATGCGTCTGTACATACACAGCACTGGGTTTAGAACACAAAACGCCACCTCATGCCCTCTTTACCCCTCCACCCCTACCCTGGCAGCAATCCCAAGATGCCCCTGCCCCCGGCTTCCTGCCTCTATAATGGCCTTCTCTGTGTGCCATCTCGGGAAGCCTGACATCCCCTCCAGAGGCAGAGGGCCCAGCGTTAATGGAAGCCATTGATGGGTAAAGAAAGCTTCCTTTGTGATGCCTGGGGCAGGCGTGGGCACCTGTTTGCCCAAACACAGCTTCCCCTCCACACACACTGGGCCTGGCGCTCAGAACTGAGTGCCAACAGCGGAGATCGAAAGACAGGAGCAAGCAGCAAAGTGCCCCCTCACTGGGAAAATGACAAGGAGGGATGAGTAGAGCTGAAAGAGGGAGGGAGAGAAGGCTTGCGAAAATGAGAAAGGGAGGTTGAAAACGACAGAGTGAGTTGGCAACGAAGCAGAAAGCAAAAAGGAAGGAATGGGTAGGGATAGGCCCCAGCAGAAACAAAGACTGAGAAAGAGCATTAGAGATTAACCCAATAAGATTGATTCAGCTGGCACATGGATGGGGAAAAAAGAGAGATGTGAGGGAAATGAGGTGAAAACCTTGGAACAGAACTCAGAAGACCAGCGAAAAGAAACATGGAGAAAAGGGAGCAGCAAAAACAAAGAAGCGGAGGTCGAATTGTTCCCGTCAATGAAGCTGGGTGGCCATGGGGGATAAAAAAAAATAAAAATAAACGGCGGTGGGGTTCTAGAGGTCTCTTTCTGTCACTGTACTGCTTGTCAGCCTCTTACTGGCTCACTCTGCTTTTAGCGATTTATAACACTTGAATTGTTCTCCGTGAACAGAGTTGTGAATTGGAGAAAAAGAGGGGGCGTTGCCAGCACGCCAAACGGTGGTTATTGATAACTAAACAGATGTATCTAGGTTAAAATTAACATTTGATGCTAAATCTGAGCTAACGGTTTTTGCAGTCAGGGAAATATTTTACGGTGGATTCTGAGTGATACTGTATATAGAAACATGACAGTACCATAGCATACTGGTTTTAAATGGGTTCAGAAGTGTCTCTAAATGACCCAACGCTTTCTGGTTAAATCGCTTCTTTTCACCTTTTAGTTCTATCGAGCACAAACTCAAACTTGGTTATTTAATTAACCTACATGTCGTGTTTGTGTGCGGTCTTTGATTTTGAGAACAAAAAACAAGTTTTTTTTTTTCAACAATTCCAGCCATACTTGACTCAAGTTCGCCTCCTAACGGTTCGATATCCGTACTGTCCGCCATCGTGTCTCCCTGCCATGCAGCACACAGCCTCCTGTATTGTTCAAGCTCCTAATTCAACTCAACATCTCCTGCTGCTAATTTCCATCCACTGGCAGCATGCCATTGCCGGAAGTGGTAGCACGCACCGCATGTATCCATGCGCCACCGTGGGAGAGCAGCAAGAAAGTAGTGCCATATTTGTCCCATGTATGTCATCTGTTACACACGTCTGATTGGCTTTCACACCCTAACCTCCTATTTAATATGCAGAGGCCCCTCACCCCGCCTCTCTCCGCCTTGCCCTAAGACAAAAGCATATTGTATGAGCGCCTCCTG
Organism: Garcialebias charrua; assembly: GCA_038048925.1. Lineage (NCBI taxonomy): Eukaryota > Metazoa > Chordata > Actinopteri > Cyprinodontiformes > Rivulidae > Garcialebias > Garcialebias charrua. Next base: position 34,249 of record JBBPBX010005978.1, read on the forward strand.
TTTTAATTACTCAAAAAAATAGAGCCATGTTCGGTTTTCTATGCAATCATCTGTGGAATCTGTATGGTATGGCATGTGTATGCATAAGCCCTGTAAAAAAAAAACATGGGTGCAGTATGAACTAAAGGAGTCATAGAGCACGCAAATATGCCGTCATGGCACCCTACATGCATGCACCTGCGTATATGTCCAAAAACAAGGAGCATGGTAATCACATTGCACAGAGGAGTAGCCACTGCTGTCCTATCCCACACAAAAAAAGAAAAAAGAAAGTTGTTGCGTGTTGCTTTTATGCAAATTGGCATCCGATGAAGGTTTTTTTCTTCCTTGGGGTGTCACAAAGAGTGTTTGTAATCAGAGAGCTGGGAAGAATGGAAGAGGTTAGGAGGGGTTATGGGGAAAAGACAGGGGCAAATTTCCCAGCGCTGTACCCTGAGCCACCATGTTGCATCTTTTCTCTGTTTGTTCTTTTTGCTCTCCCTGGTTTTCATCCCGTCTTCCTCACATTCATGACCTGGTTATTAATGGGGTTGAGATTAGAGGCTTGTTAATTAACGTAAAATCCCTCCCATTTTTTTCCTTTTTTTTTTGCTCATACTGTCTTTATTTTCCCCTTTGATTGTATCAAATTCTCTTTTTTTATCAGTAGCTTTCTTTTCTGTTTTTGCTGATGAGAATGAGGTGATTTTCAGTATGAGGGGAGGGAGGGAAAAGGATTGGGCAAGTCCCCTGTCCATTTCATCAGAGACTTTTTCATGTGCAGATAATGAGGGCTTATCTGCTGAATGGAAATATCTTAAAGGAAAAAAACAGTAATTTTATGCTGTGTGCACAGTCAAGATATGGATTTGGCACTTGTGCTACAACCCTAGGCTGATTTTAAGGCAGTTGAGCTCTTTCCACACAGAAGTTTCAATTACCACCACTAAACAAGTCTGAATTGTCTTTGCTCTTTAAAAGTTATACGGAAAGATAAAATGAAGACGTTGGGAGGACTTGTCTAATATGGAGATGTATGACAAATTAAGAACGGGAAGCAGGTGCTGGCTGAGTGAGTTCAAATGATCAAGTTATGAGCTGGATAATTTGTCGCAAAAATTATCATTAATAATAATAATTAATTCAATTTATAATGCACTTTTCATTACTGAAAATCTCAAAGTGCTACACATATATTGAATGCTACACACATTCATAAACCGGTGGCGGCAGACTACCATGCAAGGTGCTTTCCAGTCCTACCGGGAGCAACTCAGGGTTAAGTGTCTTGCCCAAGGACACAACGACACATAGTGCGGGTCCCGGGAGTCGAACCGCCAACTTTCCGATCGGGAGACGACTGCCATTACCACTACACCACAGCCGCCCCTCCCGTTTGTGAACATTTTTGTATTAAAACACAGAACTCCTTTATTTTAGGAGAAGCTCTGCAAGGTTCACAAGTGCTTCAGTAATAATTTCTGACTTGATTCATGTACTCGTTCAGAAGGTGTCCTCTAAATGTCTGAAACATGAACTATCATGTCCTATTTTAACAGTGTTTCATACAAATAAATAGGATGTAAAGTGTAATTGAAAGGAGGCCAACATTTAAACTGAAAGTTCCCTTTCAGTCATGTTTCTCGGTGCAACATATGCTATGGGAATTGCACCCCCACGCGATTACCTGAAGGAATACACTCATGCCTTTACGGCAAGGGCGTCAGCGTTGCGCCAGAGGCCCTGCCCTCTGGGTACTTAAGCCGCTGACGCCCATCCAACTTTCTTGCCCTTCACCTCGCTTAAACCTGAACTACCTCTCTTCGCGGGAATTCTCTGTTGCTTCATCGCTCAACCAGAGGTGAGCTTGCTCCCTACACAGAGCGTACGGAGAATTATTCCTGCGTACTGCTGGGCTAGCGAAAGCTAGTCCGGTGCATTTTCTCTTAAACCCAAAGTTTTTTCTTCTCCTCTCTCCGCAGACTGCTTCGCTCGATGGCGCTAACTGCGCAACAACCGCTACCCTTGCTAACTCGTAGCGGGCTAGCCAGCGAAAGCGACGCGACGGAGGAGACATCTCAAAATAAAAGGAAACGGATTTTGGAAGGACTCACTCGCCTTATCTCGGACATACCTCCGGAGAAAGGAAAGCGAAAGACAAGACTTCCAAGGAAAACCAGCAAGACGGCAAGCCCAACCTCGCGCGCCTGTCCTAGCAAATGCGGTTTCTCCCTCGCAGCGACGGACACCCACAAGGCCTGTCCCGTCTGCTTGGGGATGTCACACGCAAAAATGGTGCTGGATGTGCCCGACTCTTGCCCACACTGCAGCCAGATGCTGGAGGCGGTGAGGAGGCACTGGGCGGACTTCGTCGCCAAGGCCATGGGCGCCGCTGCAGCGCCAGCGGACCCAGACACCACCGAGCCCCTCACTCCCACGCCGGAGCTCGAGAACATGGCTCTGGATGACAGCACACGAGTCGAATGGGGCAACAGCCCTGATGTGCTGGCTCCTATGGTGGACTTAACAGTCGAATTCGACACTCGAGGCATGATGAACGAGGACGAGATCTCGATTTCAGCCTCAGGCAAATTTTCCGCGGAGGACGCAGACGTCAAATACGAGGAACAGGGAGAAGATCTCTCCCGCACCCCGGTGCCTGTGCTCCCGGAGACTGATTTTTCCATCCCTGCTCTGTTCGACCTGTGTCACAGAGCAACGGACGCGCTACAGATCCCATAGTCAGAACCTCCGCTTTGTCAACAGATCACGAGGCTGGCAGGAAACTATTTTTACTCAAAGCAGCAGGCCGCCACGAGGCAAAGGATGCCCGTGTTCCCGGACTTCCTCACAGAGCTGACTCGCACCTGGGCTCAGCCCAGAGCTCCCATGCTGTTACCACTCTCGCAGTTTCTCGACGTGGATGGGATGGATGAGGTGGGAATAGCCAATGTGCCTCAAATTGAGGACACGCTGGCGTCTCACCTGGCTCCCAAGTCATCCGGGACAAAACCAACTCTCCCCAGCAAAGCTTGTCGAGCTTCAGCTTCTCTGCTTGAAAAATGCTACAGAGTTCAGGGACTTGCGGCGTGCGATGAACGCGTCCACGTTGATGCAAGCTTACCTGGCTGAAAAACTGCAGCAGCTCCAGGTAACGACAGACAAGCAAGCTGCCACTGACTTGCTGGATGAAGCTCGGAGGGCAACAGACTTTGTGCTCCGCATGATGGGAAAAGCTGCTGTTGCTCAAGGCAGAGGCATGGCTGAAGTGATCATCGCGATACGCCATCTGTGGATGACCTTAACTGACCTCCCCGAGGGACAAAAGGTGCTTTTTCTCCACCACTCGATAGAACCGACGGGATTGTTTGGGAAAGCTCTGGATCGAATTCAGACCAAGCTGGACCAGAGACGCAAACAGGCTGAAGCTCTCCGGGTGGGCATTCCTAGGAGAACCTTTGCCCCGCCCCAGGGAGTCAGCTGGGGGCAGATCTGCGCAGCCTCGAAACCACTCAGCAACACGTGCCCCACCGCAAAAGCGACCGGCGTACGAGGCCGAGCACCGACAGAGACCACCGCCGGGTCCACCTCAGACCGAACATGCATGGAGCAAAAACAGGTTTGTCCCCCGCCAGGCGGTCAGACACAGGGCCTCCTCGGCAAACCGGGACACCAGACAAGAGTGTGCCTGATGAACCAGGTCTGCTTAATAATAATAATAATGAATTCAATTTATAATGCACTTTTCATTAATAAAAATCTCAAAGTGCTTCTTGACTTTACACGATCACCCGCCCACACGGTACGGGAAATTATCTTCTCATGTCCAGACTTTATTTGTACCACGGTACAAAAAGCTGGTAACTCTGTTTCATGTACAAATCATGTTTTTCCTGCTGTGAGTGACATAAAGTCAAATATGTCGTTACACGTAAGCACGAATAAAGCTCAAAAAACAGTCCCTCTCTGTTTTATTGACTCAAAAAACAACAACAACAACAAACACAATAACTTGAGCAAAACGGGTCCCTCTGGCCTGCCAGCCGAATTAAAGGGAGGGGGCTATCTCCCCCCCTCCCTCATGGCTCACGGGGTGTTAGCCTAATCAATAACCCCCAGTAGGGTGCCTCGGTTCTGTCTGTAACAGACAGTCACAGAGGCGCCTGCAAGAAGGCCCCACACTCCTCACAGTGACAGGTGAGGGGGGTCACGTGCTCCAGCCCCCGCTCCGTTGTAAACCACGGGGCAGATAATACACGAACCAAACAAACCCGTGACACGTCCACGCCCCAGGGATGCGCGCCGACAGAATCTGACGACCCACCTTCCTGGACACCTATTCAATGGCTCCCAGTAAGGGAAGGGGGGCCCACGGCAGAAGCCCACAGGTTACCACCAGTTTCACACGTTCACAAAGGCGGTTGTGATCAAACTGCAGTGTGCGTAAACAAACCGGGGCTGAATCAGAATCCTCTTCCTCAGGGCCGGATTTATGCAGGGGCTTACAGGGGCTTGAGCCCGGGGCCCCGGAATTTTAGGGCCCCCCAGAGCCTCCGGACCCACCCCCTAAGTTTTTTTTTGTGCACGGATAGTCTCAAACACGTTGTCTCACAAAGGAGAAAACTGTTCTTGTTAGGTTTTATGTAAAACTGGATGATTTTATCTTTTATTCGCTT
>JBBPBX010005979.1:9152-50860 GCA_038048925.1 Garcialebias charrua
TGTTCAGTTTGATGAATAGATTATTACAGACCTTAAAATAGTTTGTAATTGATATAGATATAGTAGCACTAAAATAAATTAACAAACCTAATTACTGAATGTTTTGTCTTTTTTATTAATTATCTCCGATGCAGTTTGTCAATATATATAAATCTGCCTAATTTAAAACCTTTACAAAGGGTTGTTATAACATACCTAATTAATGTTGTTTTAATTATCTTAAAGAACACAATTTAAAGTGCTGCAGGACATGTAACAATGCCGTGCAGCCATGACCAGTCAGCTCAGCTCAAACCCCACACCTGGCATGATTTGTAGAGTGAGCCACATGAAATGGGTTGTACTGTATGCTGACCTAGTTTACTTTGTTCCAGTTATGAGTAACAGCGATGCGAGTTATGCTATAGAATCTCAGAACCACACGCCATAACTCCTCTGTCTATGTTCAGTGACCTTGCTGTGTGCTTGGAAATGGGTTTTGCGTGTGTGCACAGCAGCTTCTGTGAGTTAGACCAGGCAACAGCCTTTCGCCCTTGTGCCCCCCTCCTCCCTTTGTTCAAGCGGTGTGGCCAGCCCCGCATGCCCAAAGGCGATGAGAGAGCAAAGCCTGTTGGGATAGGGGTTCAGGTTGTGTTGCTGGCGCAGTGCCACGATCCTCCTAGCTGCCCAGCCTGACTCGGGGCAAAGAAGGAGGCTGCTGTGTCTCAGATTGATGAAGACAGGTCTGTGGTCAGGGTATAGAGTGTTGCAGAACAGACGTCCTGCTGGCACATCCTGCCCTCTCTGCCACGCGACCCCTCCCAGCCCTCCGTACTCGCCTTATCGGAACTTCTAATTGTCCTCATGAATATTTTAGAGGCCAGCAGGAATGAGAGTTCTGGGTTGGGGGGTATGGTTTCAGTAGTCCTGACAGCTAATGATCCATTCAGTGACCAGACATAAAGAATGGAAAGAAAGTGAAATGATTCCACAAACTGGCAACCATCCGCATAACGGAATATGTGCCACGTTGCATTTTTTATTTTTATGTCAGAAATTATTTGGTTCTTATTCCTGAATATGTACTACAGTTTTCTGATGGATCTGGCATTATAAGTATTTAGTGAATTAATCAGGCTGCTTTACATGAGAAATCCATCCAGATGCAGATAATTACACATACATTTACAATCATGTATTTCTTTATTATGGTTTTAGATTACGGTAAGCAGAAATAACGTTTTGGGATAAAACTGAGTCTCATGATATTTTGAACAATAGAATTTAAACGTTTTATCACCAAAACAAAGTTCATGTCGTCTTTAAGTGAGAAAAAGCTGAAGTCATTTACCCCTCCTAAAATTTAAGGAGCTTATTAACAAGTTTGACTTTTCAAAGAAGTTTTATTACAATTTGGCTGTTTTTTGAGGGAAAAACAAACAAACTGAACACTCGACTCTTAAATTCATGTCCAGCATTCAAGAGCCATAATCACGTCTTATTTGCTATAACAAATTTGTTCTACCAAAGCAGTCAAATAATTTTCTCAACTGTGAATTCAATTAGCACATTTTGAGACAAGTGTGTGTATGATGTTTTGACAGGCAATTCAAAAACCTAGTTTTGTGCAAAAAATAATAATCGTTACAAAGATTTAACCAACTGTTGAGGGATGTTGCATTGTGCTGCTACACCTGCAAAGATATGCAAACCATTGAAAGAGGGAACTGAGGAAAACCAGTTCGCTACCCGGACTAAAACAAGGTATACTCTTTAGTTGAACATGTAGAGAAGTCTGTTGATTGATGATAAAAACAAACATTTTGGCTGGAATGAGCAGAGGGGTATGTATGAATAAAGAGGATGCATAGTTTTAATGACATGAATAAAGCATGAGAGTAGTTTGATCATGGTCTGGGCAATATTTACAGTTAGTGGCTTGGGGAGCATTTAACCGAATGATAGTATGAATGAATTCAGTTCAACAGTATGCACATTAGGCAATACCATTTGGTAAAAACAACTAACAAACCCTAAAACACTTATATCCTCTGTGTTGGCTGCTAAAGAGCTGGCAATAAATTATAATTCAGAATTACAAAACATATTTTGAAGGATTGATTGTGTAAAGAGTGTTTAGAAGAATTGATGAGATACACTTTTGCATTATATTTTGTTCCTCTAAAAACCTTTAAAATATTCAAAAGAAAAAGTAATGCAAGTTGTTGCATTTCTGACAGCTGCAAATGAAGAATATCCAAATGTAACGCAGACTGTGGAGCTGAGCGCTCCCACCCCCACCCACGCCGCTGCTCTTCCTGTCCACTGAGTAACTAGACAATGGAGTGAGCTAAAGGAAGGAAATGAAGCCAGCCTCATATCCTGATATCAGTGCAGGCTGTAATGTGTAATGGTCATGAGATTAAACAAGATATGTCTGGGAATTACTGCGGTCTCCTTGTCTTATTGGCCTCTGCTCTCATCTCACAGCATGTGGTGGGAAATGGAGACAGAGGAAGGATTTCTACATTACAGTAACCTAGAGCTGGACTATAGCGTATGGGGCACAGATACTGAACTAAAGAGGCTTTTATTATTCCCCTAAAGTGAGGACTGCCTCACCGCAGGGGGAGAGTGAACACGATGGTAGTGAAAGTCTCTTAAGATGTTATGTAAGAGCAGAACTATTCCTCAGCAGATAAAAGCTTTCCTATCAGCCACCTCCCCGTGATGATTTCGTAGTGGGTTTACTCTCAAAGAAGCCCTTTGATAAGCACATTATATGGAACAGCCTGGACACAATGGTGATGTCATAAGGATTGACACGCTACCTCGCTTGGTGCAGGAGCAGGCACAAGGGCTAATTCACAACACTGCAGAGCCAGAAGGGCAGGGGGAAACGAGGTGAAGGCTGGCCGCTGCACAACAACTGGTTAAAATATAGCTTCTTTGTACGTAAGAGGAGGCCGGAACAAATGCTGGATGGATAAAATATTAATGGTATACACCACTTTGCTGCACTACAGGTTGTTTTGCCATGGAGAAAGCTTATATCTGAATCCAAATGTGGAAAGGTTATGAACGTTTCTGTTGTAATTGGCTCTTTGAATGACCCCAGATTGGAGGAGAAAGTGTTTAATTCTGACCAAATTTACAAACCATTGACAAGTTTGGAATATTAAGCTGTAAACTGTCAAATAACTCTCTACAACAAGTTATTAATTGTTCATAACCTTTCCACAGAACACCACTTCAAAAGGTCTGAACTGTTTCTCTAAATATATCTTTTAGCAGGCATGCTGGAAAAGCCTCTTTATGTCCTTTTTTCCCACAAATTTGAACCTCAGCTTTAAAATCTTCTTTCACTGCTTTTTATTCATGTAGCATATAATATAGGACATTAATACGTGAAAAAGTGAAATACAGAAAGCTCTCTTAACACACACAAGGAGGGTGAACTGGTTTTCTAGCAAAAGAGTAAATTGCTTGGACCCATTTCTAATAAATGTAAGGTTCCCAATTGAGCATTAATGTAACACCAGATGACACACAAACTGTCCTAATTACAGTACAGAGCTCCTTGTGTAAAGGAAATAATTTGTCCTAATGTAAAATCTAGACAGAAAGCAAGGTTGTCTTTCACTGCTTTGTAGCATCTTGTCCAGAACCTAAACTGCAAACCTGAAGAGGCAATTACTGTGCCAAATGTTTCCCATAGTAACAGCAAGGTTAATAAGCAGGACTCAAATGGAGATGTGAGTTTTCTTCTGCAGAAGAAAACTCACATCTCCATTTGGAAAAAGTGCTCCAAGGCCTCCTGCAATAGAAATACCAGTAATGTTTTTAAGTCCAGTTGAAGCATCGCGTCAGCAAACGGATTGACCCAAACAGATGCACTCACTGGCAATATTGCCCAGTACATGAGGTTGTATAATAATAATAATAATAATAATAATTATTATTATTATTTTTTAAAAGCCTAATTTATCTGAGTAAATATCATCTGCCATTGTTCCTATACTCTTCTTTATGAGGCTCTCAGAACCATGTAAAAAAAAAAAAGAAGATGACCCAAGCTTTTATTTCAATTTTTTGTCTTTACTGTGTTTCTTTCCTGCAACAAACAGCTTAAATCTTTCCTAGACAGGCTACGGTACTCAATATCCCAGGCTGAGCTGCTTTCATGTCTGGTCCGCTGTGCTTTCCCAACTACAACCCCCACTGAGTGATTCAGCGTTTAAAAAGCATTTTAAAGCTGCTTTTATGATGTGAACAAAAAGGAAAGTTTTCATTTTGTAGTGGCTGGAGGAGTGAGAGCACTGACGTGTAAGAACAGGATTGTTCTGTGCTGAAGGGTGGGCTTCAGGGCTGCCCTCCTGCTATGGTCATATCTCTGTAGGGTCGCCACTGATTGGCCAGCACTAGGAGCCAGGTCTTGACAGGTGTTTTGGAAGAGGCGCACCTGTTTGGCCATGTCCTTGTTTAGTGATCCGTTTACTGGAAGCTGTTAAAAGCGTCTGTGAGGCACCCAAAACACGTCAAGTCATCTGAGTAAAGCATTACATCCATGCTTTCTCTAGACATCAACACCTTTCAGATCACTTTTTAAAGATAATCAGTAACAAATTGACTCGCTTCATCATGTATTATTGAACAGATCCAACTTCTGTCTGCCCTTGAGTGCTGCCGTAACTACACCACCTCCCTAAATGGCTCGAGCCAATGGGTGCGGTGTGCTGAAGGCTGGCCAGGCTTCTTGTGAAAGTAGAGCAGCCCTGCCCATCTCGCGCAGCCATGACTAACCAATCCGACCATAATGAGCAGGTCGGAGGCCCAAATTTGCAGGTTGAGATCAGATCTTTGGCTCGGTGGTGAAAGTGCATAGTTTTAACCCAAGTAAACACAGGCCTTTCAGGACCCTAACTAAAGAGAGTTGTTTTAGTAAACAGGAAATGAACCAGCAAGGCGTTTTCTTAGAATGACAAGAATGCCTCTGCTCTGTACCACACCAAACAGTAATACATCTGTGGTACAGCAATGGTCATTCATTATCCAGAGGGCTTCTCCCTTTCTCTTGCTCCCCTCTGGGCATTGTGGACAATTATGTGGCTGTTTTTTCTGAACATCTTTACTGTGTGCACCGCGCATATTAAGGTTGTTTATCGTGCCTCAGAATACGCACTCCTAAAACTTATGAAAGCTCATGAGCAAAGGGGGACAAAATAAGCAGTTAGACTTTAGCATCATGTCTTCTTAACCAGCAAAGGATTTATGCAAGAGTTTAATATGTTTAGGAACTGCAGCTCATACTGAGGTTGTGGTGAGGCATGCTGGGTTAGCCACATTGTCTGCATAAACCTAAGCATACTGTCATATTGCTGTTGGAGAATGCAGCAGCTGAAGAAGTACCCCTGCCTCCCCGGCCCCTACTCCTCCTCCTACTTCCCACACATACATACAACATATAGACATTGCTCATTGGCTCCAGCTCATACAGTTTCTGTTTCTCTGTTGGTCACACACTCACATTTTCCACTTTGCCGGATGACAAGGACCAGAAACACCAGAGTACGGTCTCGTTAATGTGTGTCGGTTCCTCTTCTTTGGCTCACACTTTGACCCCACATCCTCAGAAGTCGGTGACCTTCCTGTAGAGACGAGGCCTCCGAGGCGACCCACAGACAGGGCAGGGCGCTGCTGTGGACCTGCAGCTGCCTGATAGAGGAGTCTTGAGAGCCACACATAAATCATGTTTTGATGTACACTTCCTTGATATCACAAGCTGTCACATGCTGTCAGCAAGTCTTGTTAACGCCGCTATTCAGAGCAGTAATGAGGAGCAGAGAACAGCCTGTTGAAAAAGGGAGCAAAGAAGTTCAGGACTGTGGAGTTTTAGTTGAGTTTTTCCTCATGTTCCTTCCCACGTAAAGTTTGAAAATGCTCGTTGTAACACCAAGAATTCTGTTTTTATGATATTCTTCTTTTTCATTCTCAAAAAGCATGTTTGCTAATCAAATCTATCCCAGCATTCACTAATAAAACCCCAGAAGTGACATTGATTCTGATTGACATACTGGATCCTTCATCCTCCTGATGGATGGCTTATAACAGACATCACCAAATGGCCGACCTGGGTCCGAATCCGGACCGAGCAATGGTTCTGTCCGGACCCGTGCCCAATCGGATAAATTCACAAAATTAGATCATTTTCATGGAGCATTTTTCCATTGACATACAGCTTAGGTGCAGAGCCAAGCAGAGATGCAGGAGGTGTGTTTTGGAGGTTCACTCTACTCCAGTTCTTACGGTAATAACTTCACTTAGTTGGGCCAATCAAATCTTTTGTTTTCCCAGTGCAGCGAGCTCACCAGAGCAGAGCAGAGACAGAGGAGACAGCATGCCATGCTCCAAAATAAGAAAAGTTGATGCTGAAAACAGCTGTTTTAAAGATGAACGGACAGAGACATTTATGTCCATTCTTCTGGCAGGCAGTTTAAAACCTGTTTGCCTCATATGCTCCGAAACAGTCGCATTAATTAAAAGTGGCAACGTGAAGCACTCTTCATCTCTTTTAAGCAACATTATCTGCTGAAGTCCTAGCAGAGAGCAGTAAATTAACCCAGTATGACAGATCCACCCTACTCATCACAAACACTTGTACAGCCCAGCAGCGTGTTGAATGTTCACTCAAAGTATTGTGGATTTTGGGGCAACATAAAAAAACATTTAGTGACGGGATAGTCGTGAAGGAGTGCTTAAATGCTGTAGCTGAGACATTTGATGGAAAATAAAAAGATGAGATGTGTGAAAAAATCAAACAAATCCTGCAGTCAGCTTCAACAGTAACCAGGAAATCAGAAATATTAGCAGATGATGTGTTGGCACAGCTGCAGCTGTTCAGAGTCATTGATGAGTCTACAGATGTTACTGATAATGTTCAGCTACATGAGAATGGCTCTGACTCCATTCTTACCTTACATTCTCATTAAGAAAAGTAAAATAAAGAATATCCTGATGCATGCTCAATAATCCAGGTAGAACATTTAAAAAAAGTGAAGTCTGGTCCTCTGGACATTCAAAAAATAATAATAATAAATACGTAGAAACGTTTCGTCTTTCATCCAAAAGACTTAAGTTTTGTTTTTTGAATGTCCAGAGTACAGTACCAGACTTAACTTTTTAAGATAAAATAAAGAATAATCAAAAGAGAAAAGGTGTTGATAAAAGCTCTGTTTTCAGTTTTTTCACAAAAGAGACATTTTTATTTATTGTTTTCTGAAGATGCTGATGTTTTACTTGAAAACAATTTTTTACATGTTGGTGCCTATTTAAGAAAAAAAGGAGAAAAATGTTTAATTGCTTTGTTTACACTTGTTTTAACTAAAATAGTCACTTTTTATTGTCTCCTGTTTTCTAAAGATGTTAACTTTTTACTTCAAGTGTAAGCCTTCAATTCTTGGACCTTCAGTTTAAGAGAAAAATGCTTATTGGGCTCTGTTTGCACATTTAAGATTTATTTTATTCTAAGCGTTCTGTTTTAATCTGAAATACAGGCCTTAAATTTATTTGTCTGGGGCCACTTTTAAATATGGTAAACTAGCTAGCTGTTTCCTATAAAGTGCATTTTGTCAACAGTGAAATGTGAATACAGGTAGGCAAGACCATAAAAGACAAAAGTTGGACTTTAATTTGGACATTTTACTTTGAAGAAATTTTAACAACTGGACCTCAATGGGTTTTAATTGAATACCCCTGGCTTATAATAACAGAAATATAATGAAAATACACACACAGAGAAAGGAAATTACACTACAGGTAAAGATGGCAGTCATGAAGAAGAAGAAGGAAAAAAAAAACAGGCAAGAGGACATGATTAACTATACAGATGTTTTAGGTGCAAGTTTAGAAATGAGGAGGAGCAACGTCCCAAGTACAAAAAACCAAAATCAATCATTTTGTGTCTAATCTTGAAAACAAGTTTAATCAAGATACTGTGCTGGTGGGCTGTTGCACGTGTCTTGGACAGCTTGCTACATTTCTTCTGTGGTTTCAGGCCAAGTCTGCATCTTCATTCAATTCCTGCCCTGCTCAATAATGTTGATCAGACCTCTGTGGAGGTTGCCCCATCTGTCTGCAGCACTTGTGCGCTTCATGACTCTTGCTGTGTGTTTGGTTTACTACGTTTGGATCAGTTTATACATCTCTTTAAGACATGAAAGTCAAATGGTTGTCTGTAGTTGGTACCTTATCAGCTGTGACAGCAGTCACAAGGTATGAAGTTTAGAGAAAAGTCCTCTTTGTGCAGGTTAAGCAAATGACTATCAAAATCTGCTAAATTTCAAACTTTTGCTACCCTTTTTCTCTAAAATATTTGTTTTATAAGCAGAAAAACTATCAGCTAGCCAGTAGCCTAGCCTGGATGCAGACATTTGCCTTTTTCTCTATACAGTACTCTGAGCTTTTAGGACAGATGTCACAACTGATAAACTACTACTTTTTATAATAATAATAATAATCATTTTATTTAAAAGCGCCTTTCAGGACACCCAAGGACACTTAACAAACCAACACAGTGTAATACAGAGCAAACATTATCAGCGACAAATTGAAATATAAAATACATAAAGGATATAAAATGGAAGATAAAAATACATTTAGTAAAGTTAGTGATAAGCTAGTCTAAAGAGATGGGTTTTCAGGGCAGTCTTGAACAGAGAAAGGGAGGTGGTGTTTCGAAGGTCTGGCGGTAGAGCGTTCCAGAGGTGAGGGGCAGAGCAGGTGAAGGCCCTGCTCCCCATGGTGGAGAGGCGGGCAGAGGGTACATGGAGATGTAGTGAAGAGGAGGATCTGAGAGAGCGTGATGGGATGGAGATTTGTAGGAGGTCAGATAGATAAGGAGGGGCAAGGTTGTGGATAGCTTTGAACGTGAGGAGTAGAATTTTGAAGATGATGCGTGATTTAACCGGGAGCCAGTGGAGCTGCTGCAGGACAGGAGTGATGTTGTTATAGTAGGAGGTTTGAGTGATGACACGGGCAGCTGGACCATCTGTAACTTTTTGATAACTATTTGACAAAACATCACATCAAAAATGACCCGACTATCCCTTTAAGATTTCCACCCAGTCTTGCAGGAGATAACACAGTAAAATAAAATAAAAATACACATTTTGTACACTGTGTCCTCTCAACTGTGCAATTTCATTTCAGAAATTGAGAAACAAGGGCCATATTGACTGTGCTAGTCCCGATCCCGATGACTGTTTTGGGCACAGCCCCCTCATGGATGACCATTACGGCAAACTAGGCGGAGACAGTGATTTATTGTACAAGCGCTGCGGTGTAAGTACTTTTTATCGTCTCCTGCCATTTTGTGTTGATTTGTGTCTTTATGTTGATGTTCACCACAGGCGCTAAACAAGAAAGAACACAGAGGTTGTGATAGCCCGGACCCCGATGCCTCATATGTCCTCACTCCTCACACAGAAGAAAAGTATAAAAAAATTAATGAGGAGTTTGATAATATGATGAGAAATCATAAAATCGTAAGTACTGTAAATGCAATGTTATTGCTTGGCTTTATGGCACAAAGGATTTTCTTCTCTTCCCCCTCTTTTTTTTTTTGTTTGTTAACTTTTTATTTTTACGTTACCCTCCACAACCTTTAACTTCTCTTAAAGCTACATCACATTATGATTAATGCCCCCTTTAAAAAGTTTCCATTTGTTTCTTGTGTTGATTTGTTTTTCTGATGCTATTTTGGCACACCCTTAAAAAAAATCTCTTTTCATTAACAGATAAAATGTTGCATGCTTCTGCTAAAAAGATTACACCCTATTGTCATGGGTATGGTTACCATAAATTCAAGGGCTCTTAACTATTTTACCACAAAAACACTCACAGTAAATACTTTGCAAGGAGTGTGATTATTTATTATAAAAAGCTGCAGATTATTTGGTGTGGGGTGTTTGATTTCCACCCTGCTGCTGTGGAAATACTAAACATTTAACTTCTTTGATTGTTTCTTGTTAAAGCTGCGTCATTTTTGTATGTCGGAAACATATCACGTTATTATTTTGCATATTTCAGCTCCTTCATAAAGGGGCAGATGGTTGAATATTTCTAAGAAAAATGTATTTGTGTGTGTATTTGTTTTCTGTTGTGCACTAACATGTTCTTACTAAACAGCTGTGTCTTTTCTTCATTCTTGTTTGCCTGTATAAACTAATGACCACACCTAACTGGATGATGTTGTGATGAAATGCTCTAAATGCCATTGCACTCTCTGCACAGTCAGCACTTTGAAAGTAGATGCAAATCGACATTGTTCTTGTAGTTTTAAATCATCCAAATTTCAGATTTTTCTTGTTTTGGGAAACACATCTTTATACGACTTTTCCAAGGTTCTTTTGAAGTGCTGACTGCTGCAAAGCTGAAGTGATCATCTGCATGCATGTGTTTGTATTTTCTATTGATTTTCAGTCTTTTTGGTTTGTTTTCCATGTATTACTGAACTGTGTTCTGTATTTACAAAATTAATAACTAGGTTTTCTTTTCCAGAGTTGGGGTATCACATAGTCACAGTGCATATGTTTGCATCAATATTTTATGTTTTTAAGTCATTTATAAATATTATTGTGTAGCAGATTCAGTATTTACTATGTTTTAGTGTGGTCTTCTTGATATTTTTGTAAATTTATCACATTAATAACGGTTATTCTCGACAGGAGCTCTCTATATATGATGCCATGACAGCCACTAGCTCCTCAGACACCAGATCATGGGTTTTGAGTGTGTTGTGTGTAAATATTTGTGTATGTGTGTCTCTTTGCTCTAGCCCACAGCATTGCCTCAGCAGAACTTCTCCATGCATGTGGCAGTGCCAGTGTCCAATCCTAATGCCATGTACCAGGCGGGAGGGAATCTGAGCAGCCAGACCCTGGCAGCAGTCTCACTGAGTGAGAGCGGGATGCTGTCCCCTCTGCAGGCCTCTCTGCACAGGAATGTTGGCTCTGGTGGAAGCTCTCAGAGGCCCACAAGTGCAGGCAGTGCAGGTTAGTGGACAGACTATTTGTCAAAGCCGTGGATGAATTGCTGATGGTGGTTTAACACTTTAGCTTTTGCTCAATGGTGTATTTTTTTTAATATACAGTAGTCCCTAGCTACTTTGCGGTTTGGCTTTCGCGGACTCGCTCTTTCGTTTTTCAAAATAAGACTGGACATGACACACTTGGCTGATTGATCAATGATCCGCAAGATCGGCATGGATTGTTTTATCTTAAAGAAATTATTTTTTAAATTATTTAGCACCTGCCGTGTGCTGTGAGCCCACATGTGCAGGGAGAAGCTCCTTCCTGCAGCATGTCGATCTCCGCACTGCAGTGGAGAAGTGGGCGTGGCCAAGAGCGCTGGCAGGTGGCAGAGAGAGCGGCGATCATAAGATTCTTTGCTCTTTTAGAGCGTTTAGAGTTTAGAAACATTGTTTAGAATATTGCAAGAGTGTGGGAAGGGTTTAAAATGCCTTTATATAAATGTACTAAAATAAACTACTACTTACTGCATGTACTTGTACTACTATTCCTACTTAGCGGTTTTTCACTTATCGTGGGTGGACTGAGAACGGAAACTCCCACAATAAACGAGGGACTACTGTACATCCTTCCCCCCTCCCCAAATCAAACAGTTAGTGATGTTTTTACTCAGCTGAAAAGATGAGTGTGTTAAAAAGTAGCTTAGCATAAACACTGGAACTAAGTTGGAAAAGGACATTTACAGTGGTTACAAACCTTCTAATTTCAATTTCATCTCAGTTTGTGTTTTAAATTAAATATGTCTTGATATTTAGTTCAGTGAAGCAAGCTAAATTTATATATCTCTTGAAAATGAGTCTTCGTGACTCGTTCAGACTACCTGTAAAATGTATACGGTAGGTTAAATTTAAAAAAATTGAAGCTACACAGGCTAGCAGTTAGCTCTCGCCTCATGCTGAAATTGTTTTGCTTCTATCTTCTCAGCTAGCTGTTTGTGAAACCCTCCACCTTTTACACAAAAAGAGCTTAAAGTCTTGAACTAAAACAACATCGTATGTGAGAGACCTAATGTCATGTCACACCAAAACCATTTAAAACAGCCTGTGATCTTCTCAGTCTTCTAAATGATCATCATACATTTTAACTGTACCAGTTTTGTGGACAAATGATCTCAGATGCACTTTAACTTGTGTGACTGGCCTGACTCAGTCGGTCCAGATGGTTTTTTCAAGATTCAGCTACGCTGCGTATAATGCAGGTACATGCCACAAGGTGTAAAATAGTTTACTTCCGGCACTCGGCGAAGCAGGTCGCATCTCTTTTTGCTCCTCTCCCCCCTAAGTTTCCTCCTCCCTGCTTTTGCATTTTGTCTCGTCTTAACTCTTCAGCGCTCACTCGAACCAATTTGAAATGGATTTATTTACGTGGGCTGTTTCCTCTATTGATAAAATTTTTTCAACGAAGCGCACCGGACCAGGAGAGGCGGCTTTCCCCTTCGACACGCATGCGGTGGGATACACTATGGACTCGTGGCCAATGTGTCTGACCGTTCTCTCTGTCGAAGACGTTGAAGTTTTGTGGATTATTGGAATATTGGTGGCAGTTGCTCTGCTTTTTGGGATCGGCGGATGTTTTCTGCTACTGGAAGCTGAGGGAGGCGGCCGCGGCGATCAACGCGCTGGCGAGACTCCCTGCTCAACCAGATTCTCTGATCCGGGCTATGACCTCAACAAGCCAGCTGTTGTACGAGCTGAACCGCACGGTGGGAGCAGCGGCGGACAGCCGCGGACCTGCGGTGCGCTTTGGGACTCGTTTACAGCCCCATCAGGGCACAGACGGGGATTTGTAGCTCGGAACCTCACATGATTCGACGATTTGGACCTGAACAGCACCTGGACTTCAAGGCTGCAGTCAAAAGTACACTGTAGCCTGGCCTGAAAATAAATAAGCGACTAATCTAATCTGGACTGTGAGCAACCTTGGAAAAAGAAGGCTGTCTGCAAATCTTCTCCTGGAGTGAAAGCTGTTGAGAACTCGCCCCCCCCCCCCAGAGGTCTCCGTGTGCTTTCAGAATGGAGCCGAGCTGAAATGACATCTACAGACTGTGCTTATCTGAAATGACTTTCACGGACAATCTCCCTGCTTGCCATGAAATGCAACATGTCTTGTCTTATCCGTGCTAAAGCTGGTAGAGTTTTTTAGACTTTATCATGGAGTGTCCTAAGACAAATTGTGATAGATTCTTTTTTGAATACCACTGATTACCCGACTGTATGTTCCTTTTTCATATCTGATTGTTGGTGGCGCGGTTTTATACTGCTGTGGCTTCCGTGCGTACGTCCCTCTTCGGATGGTGCGCGCGCCAATTGCAAAACTTTGTACCTTGGTGCAAATATGCCAATAAAGATATATTCTATTCTATTCTATTCTAATAGCTCATTTACATTTAACCCCATATTAAAACAGACTCACACCTCCCCATTCACAGGAAGTTTGCTAAATAGTTCTTTTAAGTAGCTCCTTGTTCATCTTTCTTTTCTCTCCTCTTTCTAGTTACTTTTTAAATTTTTACATCAGATTAACAAGTTTCAAAAGCCAGGCTGAACTGTCAGTTTCACATGGCATGCTTGTGTTGAGTTACTGTTTGAGTGCGTCTCTTAGAAATCATCTACAGTATATGGTAAACTGTTCTATAGACCAGATGAACCCCCGCTTTCCTGAGAGCATAAATAACGGCTTGCTGAAGCTGCATCCACCTCACATTGGACTGCCACACTCACCAGCTCTTATTTCTAAAAGCACACAGATCACAAACAACATGTTGGAGGTTTTCCTCTTAATTCATATATTTTATAATTTCCCCACCATGAGGACACTGATGACACCCTTTTATGTGCTGTGAAGACAGATCTGCTTGACATTCTCATGTCTGGTCTGGCATCTCCATCACATGCTCTGCTAGCTCGCAGAAAGATGCAGATGGTTAATCATATCACTCTGCGCATCTCATTAGGTGGCATGCTGGATACCACAGACCTTTCAGTGCCAAGTAGTGCGGGTTCCAGCCCAGCGGGTAAGTCCTCCCGGAGAGATTCATTAACTCTCTGTAGCTCTGTCCAATAGGCCTCCTGCTTAGCACATGGGCTGGACGCATACATTTCTATTTGTGACTGCTTTGAGATCACTGTCATTATCACTGACTGATAGCATGTTGGTGAGATGATATTTTCATTGCAAGCAAAGAGAGCACAAGTTTCCTCTCAACAGAGGAAATTCATGAAATGCACATTAAAGCACAAGTGTTAAATTGGGGTTTTGTGGAAAAGCTATAAACAAATAATATCCTAAAAGTTGTAGATTGATTTTTAAATTATCTCTTTTTGGAAAAATAGAGTTCTGTTCTGACAGTTCTGGTGAATGAGGTAACAGCTAGACAGAGAGGGGCTAAGGCCAAAGTGGATTGACAGTTACGGCAGGGTTTTAGTTGGTCTGTGAACTTAAAATGTTTATCCATTACCCTTACAGGTAGGTAAACATGTTGTTTCCTTTAGTTTTGCCTTCTTCATGTACCGTAGTTGTTGTTGTTCCTCCTCCTGTTTTCTTCCTTCTGTTGACAGGTGCAGCTGTCCCCACCACTACCCTGACGGCCCTTATAAGGCCAGAGAGGGTCAGTGAGATGCCTAGACCAGCACAGCCCTGTAGCTATTCAGGCCATGTCATTCCACTAAGTCCTTGGTGCACAATGAACGGACAGGCTGTCATGGCTGAAATGTGCTCTGTGAGTTGCAGAAGCAGGTGGAGTTCAGTTCTTCTTTTCTGTGACTCAGCTTGTTGTTCTCCATATGAGAGTGCTAGAAATGAGCAACATGTTACAAAGCATTAGGACATCACAAGATATTCAGCTTTTAGAAATGTTTGGTCAGACTTTGACTGTAAAGACCACCAAAGCTTGTTCTTCAGAGCACGTTTGGTTTTTACGCTGGTTGTGGTTACGGGCCTCTGCCTACACCTGTCAGCGATTATCTAAGTGTGAGCATGCTGCAGCTGTTTGTACCAAGCTTGCAAGAGGACCAAAAACTACATACAGGATGACCCTGGTGCTAGATGACCTATCCTGACTTGGTTGTTACAACCACAGCTGAGGCGTTTCAAAGTGGTCACATGGAAGATGTGTCGTGCCATTTCTCCTCGGTGTGATGTGTCACCACTGACACAAGACTGTAGAAGCAGAGGGAGAGGCTGTATATTCAGCTCCTCTGCTGGTTCTGTGATGGCTTCTTTGATGGCAGGATTTGAATGGTTTATTGGATGTTGGGGAGTGGTGGCGCAGAGGTTAGAGAAGGTGGGCCTGTGATAGGAAGGTTGCCGGTTCAACTCCCCGTACAGACAACATCAAAAATGTGGGTGGAAAAGGTGAACCACCCACACCTGTCTCCACCCTCATTTGCCCCACTCTGGGCCCTTGAGCAAGGCCCTTAACCCACATCATCTGCTCCCCCAGGAACCCTAGATAGCAGCTCTCTGCTCCACACAGAGGGCTATGGTAGCTCGGTGGTCTGTGGTTGCGTCAGGAAGGACATCCTGCATATAAAAATAAAACCATTTCCAAGTCTTGGTGCAAGATAGTTTGCTGTGGTGACCATTGAAGAAGGGAGCAGCCAAAATATTGGAGGCTCGTTTAAATGTCAGCCTTAGTGCACTGCTTTCCCAGTGGGGCGGCACGGTGGCACCATTGGTAGAGCCGCCACCTCTCAGCTAGAAGTTCATCAAATCCCAACGTTAGACTGATTGGTAACTCTTAATTGTCCCTAGGCGTGAGTGAGAGAGTGAATGATCGTTTCTCTCTATGTGTCCCTGTGGTGGACTGGAGACCTGTCCAGGATGTCCTCTGCCTTTCGCACAGTGACTGCTGGACATGAGCACCAGTGACCCCCATGACCCGAAAAGGAAAATGCTGGTAAAGATAATGGATAGATGGATGGATGGAGTGCCACTGGGAGCAACATCAACTTTTGTTGCCAACTATTTTCCTTTTTTTGTAATAAATAAATACTGTAATAAAAGAGCCATCATATGGCTTTCAGAGTGGCTCAGTAACTAGCACCAACTTTTCTTTGAGTTTTGTTTTCTGCTAAAATGTACTGTGTACATTGTGGTTGGTATTCTTTTTCTCAACAACTCATAATCATATCTAATTACATGCTCTGCTTCTTGACTGATGAGAAAGTTGTGGTTAACTGTTGATTTAAGAAGCTGTTCATCACCATTTTTAGCTGTACTGATCATCAATGCTGAAGTTTGACAGGTTTTTGAAGCTTATTTACAATGTACTGTATACTTGTTCATGCTCAGCATCCGCTTTTAGAATAACTTTTCTGATATTTTTCTCATTCAGACATTTTTTTTTTCTGCTTGAACCTAAAAAGCATGGGTCATCAAGCACAATAACATGTTTTCTTTTCCTGAACTTAAAATGAACACTGAATGTTTTGCTTGTAAATACAAGGTCTTACATAACGCCCCTTTTCAGACCGTGTTAATAAATCAGGACAATGAACAGAAGCCGAACAGCTTTCAACGTGCACAGGTTTTAGTTTGCAGAAGAGTTTCAGTGAGAAGTTTGAATAGAGAATGAGTGCAGACCTCAGAAAAGATTGGTGAAATGTCCTTCTGGATTCTGGAAGCTCAGCCTTAACTTTGTCCTAACTTGGTATTTGTCCACATACACTGAGTCTTGCTGGCATTCATTTGAAGGAGTTGTTTGAATCACTCATTATCCATCAAATCAAGTCAGATGAGGACGTAAGGTGTGCTAATTCAAATCTAAATGAGTAAAAACAGCACTGTGTGAATGACAGTGTGACACATCGTCATCAGTGCTGAGAAAAATCCAAAATGACTGAGATGGCAACAATTCCTGCTTTTGTATTCCAGTAATATTTTGCTGTCATTCATCGAGCACATGCTGTGGACAAACACCCTGGAGCAGTTACATCAATTCAGCACAAAAATGAAACCATCTGATCTAATAATATTGAGTAGGTTGTCTTTATGCCACCCAAAAAACATGGGTTTGGTGGTACAAGTAGAACAAGGCGACATTTCCTGCAGAGTGAGACGTCAGGTAATGGGAATTACTGTCCGTTTGTAGCTGGTGCTATGAGATTAATAAAATCCTCCCATAACAATATTCTCTTGCACATTATTGTGAGATAACTACTTTAATTTACTTTACCTGGAAGTGGTTTAAAGGATGTAGATTACTGATGTTCATACTTGCTGTTGTTTGTTGTTTCTCCCAAGAAAAAAGCTTTAAAATAAAACTAATAAATCATAACTTTAGCCATGTGAAACTCAAATTTATTGACATCTGGCCTTGGTATTATCATTTCCACCAACGGCAAGTTTTGGACAGCAAATTGTTACAATTAGAAGTACAATGAAACCACTGACCTTAAAACAAAACAAGCAACAAAAAAAAACACCTGTTACTTTTCAAGGCCAACCATTCTTTGAAGGAATGCACATCACCTACACCCATTCGTCACAGAGTTTTAGACAAAGACCATCTTGTGTTGAGAAAGGACTGAATTATTGCCGTTTTGGTAACAGACAAATGCACTTCCAATCTTGGCCAAATACATTATAGTTCACCTTCGCTTTTCAGCGGCGGTCAATAACTATGTGATTGGATAATTACACTGAAGCATGTGGGCTTTACAGTAGTTACACTTTACAGTAGTTGTGCACGATGGCGTCATAATAAAAGTGTCATTTAATGTCGAACAGGAGTGCATAATTGATGTTTTTCTTCCCAGATGTTGTGCGATAATATCTCTTTACAGTTGATGCTCGACACAACGTGTAATCTGTTGTTTGAGTAAATTGTTCAGGACTGAACAAGTGACTAACTGGACATGTTTATACAGACTGGTATGTATAATGTGTAATGATGTTACAAAGCACAACAACAACATGGAGCTGTTGTGGTTCAGGAGCTGAAACAAGTCACCCACTAATGACAGGGATGGTGGTTCCCTCTTCTAAGTCAAAATGTCTGTTGTGAAAACAGCCTGTTTTGTCATCTCTCTCGTCTTGTTTTTCTACCAAACATCTACCAAACATTGCAGATCTCTGCTGGCATGAAGTCTCCTAACTCCCTGGTCTTTATCAGACGGGGCTTTATATGCCAAAGTGCCACATTTGCTGTCCGTGCCTTCACACAGAATTCTATTTGCGCTAACGTCCCATTCCCACTAAATGGCGTCCTCGCTGCTTCTAATCAGGCTTGCTATTTTGAGGGGCCTTGGACATTAACTTTGCTAATTCTGTAAACACGGTTTTCTTGCAGCGGCCAAGTCTCGTGTGATCAAAGCCAGAGCTGATGGCGATAGCTGCTTGTACACACTGTTGATTCAGCTGTGAGATACTATTGTAGGCTTCATAACTGTTTATTTGGCCATGAATTGTTGCTCTCCTTATCTGAAGTCAGCGGGGGCTATTGTTCTATTATGTTTCTATGCAGGAGCCTCCTCGCTGTGCACACACTTTGTGTTTCGCTGCTGCACGCTCGACACAATAGAAGAGTCTTCAGCTTGTTGAAGTGTTACTGATCTCTTGATATTGTGCTGGATAACAATTTTTTCTTCCTCTTGTTTTCAGGGTTTAAAGCCTGTTTTTGGTTTTAGTTTTAAAGGTAAATTCTACATAGACGAAGCAAGTCTGGTTCCAAACAAGAGTGCACTTGAAACATTATTTGTTTAGTTGTTTTTATACCACTTTACTGCCCTGTTTTTATTAGAGCACTTTTGTGTGGAATCTGCTGAAACCCACTGCAAACCTTGAGACGAGTCATCCATTATTTTCCTTTAAAGAGATAAAATGATGATGTAGAAATACAAAAAAACAGAACAAATTATTTTTAAAAAAAAGAGAAAGACCTAGCAATTCTTGAAGGAATGCACATTGTCCTCTGCTTTTCTTGACAAACTTTTCATAATCTTTTAAAGAAAGTACAAAATTCGAGCCATTTTGATGAAACCTTGAAAATAACGTTATTGCAGGATGTCACGTTTAGAATGTTTTGAATGACTGGCAGCTACCGGTACTACCACATCATAGCTCTGTAAATACAGTAGTCCCTTGCTACTTTGCAGTTCGTTTTTCGCGGACTCGCTCTATCGCGGTCTTTCAAAATAAGAGTGGACATGACACACAATTGGCTGGTTGATGGATGAGCCGCAAGATGGGCATGACATTTTTATTTAAAAAATATTTGAAATCATTTAGCATCAGTTGCACCTTTGTGCAGCTCACACTACAGGAGGAGCATCCTCTTGTAGCATGTCAGATCTCTACTCTGCAGCGGAGAAGTGGGCGTGGCCAAGAGCGCTGGCAGATGGCAGAGCAGAAGGTGGCAGAGGGCTGAGATCATGACATGCTGTGTTCTTTTAGCGCGCTTAGAGTTTAGAAACATTAGGGATGTTGCACGAGTGTGGGAAGGATTTAAAATGCCTTATTATATACCTGTATATAAATACTAAAATAAACTTCCACTTACTACGACTACCGTATTTTCCGGCCTATAAGTCACTGTTTTTTAAACTAATTTTCATGTCCTGTGACTTATGGGGCGAAGCAACATATTTATGGATTTTCCCCCATGTTTTTAGACCAATTTTTGGCTAAGATATGACAGTTTCCATTCATTCTGACGAAAAAAATGGAGCAGTACCACTTTCGTCCGCTAGGGGCAGCAGTACCACTTTCGGCCACTAGGGTCCACCGACCGTTCCCAGCTCATGTGTCCGAAAAAAGCCTCCTCTGCTCGAACTCACTCTGTCGCAGCCCGGCCTCCTGAACTCTGGAGGTAGGTCTGAAATAGTGTTTGTTAAGCCCGAGATACACTGAAGCAGACTCCGTATACGCGCGTATACGTGCGTATACGCGCGTATACGGAGCCGCTGCTACACTCGGCTTTCGTTCTCGCGTAGATTCTCGTGTTTTCGCTCCAAATTCTAACGTCATTTCCTCCGTACCGTCACTTCCGATCGTCACTTCCGCTAGTTTTTCGCTCCAAACGCTCGCGTTCTCCTTGTTGTAATATGAGCAGCTGAGCACGGAGTGCTTTTCCTGCAGCCCACAGCCCACCACAGCCCACCAGGGAATATATAAAACATCGCGCACCCAGGTAGGACCTGAATTCATTCATTTCATTCATCGAGTGAACGGAGGAAGAAGCGGTTACTTGACTTTAGGCAAAAAAACAAAAGAAAAGGCCCGATCAGCGATAAAAAAGAGGAATTTATTTCATTTGTGTAACATACAAAACAGTCCGGCGCCGGGGAAGTTTAGATCAGACACCGCGCATCGCGTATGCGAATCGCGTATGCGTAGTAAAAAAATACTTTTGCGCGTACTTGCCCTGAGGGGCTACGCGGGGCTACGCTGCGTACGGGGCGTACGTACGCTGCGTATTGGCGTATCGTGAGGACGCTCGAGTGTATCTCGCCCTTTAGCAAAACCACACGACAGATTTTGATGAAACTTACAGAAAGTAATCACTGGATGGATATTTACAACCTATTAGCTGTAGGAGTTGTTTGAGCTAAAATTCGATTTATTTACCATTCATTTTCGCAGCCCGCGCAACTGTTTGGAAGACGTCAAAGCGAAACAATTTAAATCCAGCAGATTTGACCATTACGTGAATTTATTAAGGAAAGGTTAAGCTCAGAAACAATTTTGCTATAATTTCAGCAAAGAAATATATATTTTCAAGTGTTTATCTTGCTAAATTCTAAAGAAATAAAGCGGTCCCACCTGCACGTAGCGAAACTACTTTTTTTAATACAGCTGATTTGACCATTACGTGAATTTATTAAGGAACGGTTAAGCTCAGAAACACTTTTGCTATAATTTTCAGCAAACAAATAATTGTTTTTACCGTGTTAATCTTGTTAAAGTATTTCCGTGCACGCTCCGGTGGCCGCCATATGCAGCAGGGCGGTGACGCATAACATATGTCAGCAGTGACGCATAATAGATGCGACTTATGGGGCGAAGCAACATATTTATGGATTTTTCCAATTTATTGGACTAAAGAGACATATAGGGCGGTGCGACTTTTCAGCCAGAAAATACGGTACTACTAGTACTTGTGTACATAATTTCGTTCCATCACATGTACCACATGAGATGGTAAAGACAATAAAGTTTACTTGAACTTGGACTACTGTATCCCTACTTCACGGATTCTCACTTATCACGGGGGTGGGGGGCCATGGTCCCAACCCCCCGTGATAAACAAGGGACCACTGTATTGTATTTTTGTGTTGCTAATGTGGAATAACTATGACGGACATTGTTAAGTGGATTTATTACAAAAGCTAATCAGTTATAGATGTACACTCCAATACAGGTGGTGCCCGACTTACGAACGAGTTTCGTTCCTATGCACCATTCGTAAGTCGAAAATTTGTAAGTCAGGGACCACACGAGCCGCCACTGATAGCGCAGCGTACATGTACGTTAATGAACAGTTACCAAGTTACCAAGCACTTCGCCTATCCTAACACAGCTACATAATTATCAGTCCAGGGCTAAAAAATAAAAAAATAACTTCTTTGAGCTGGTCAAGCTGGTCTCTTTGAGATTTTTAGCACTTTGAGATTTTTGTTAATGAAAAGTGCGTTACAAATTAAATTAATTATCATTATTATTATTATTGTCTCGTCTGTTTGCATGTTAGCTCTTGCACGTCTGAGCAGGGCCGGCCCAAGCCTCTTTGGGGCCCTAAGCGAAATTTGGATGGGGGCCCTCTGTTTCTACTAATACTGTAATGTGAATTACTGCAATCAACGGTCAGATGGTTTTATCATTCTCCCACCTGATAAAACAGATTGCAACTCTGACAGTCCTTTTTTATGTATATATGTAATTTATTGCAGGGGTGTCAAACTTATTTTAATTTTGGACCACATCAAGTTCATGAATGTCCTCAGAAGGCCAGACATGACATAATATATTGATAAAACTGCCTATGAATAAACTGGTAAAATCAAACTTTCTAAAAAATAAAAATTTAAAACTTTGCCCATCATGCCTTTTGGGGAAGGAAAAGGTATCCTTAATAGGCAGTGGTCCTCTCATCACCTGCTCAGTCCTGTTTACATCTGAGAGGAAAGATGGCCACTCAGCTGGGTCCATTGGCAGAGCTGATGATCCTTGGTGTGGCTCGGACTTTGATGTGGAAGCTTCTGAGAAAGAGACAAAAGAAAGATGATGATTAATAATAACATAAAAGGGCAGAAAATGTTTGCGATGTACATAACTGTTAATCTGAAAATGATCTGGAGCACAAAGAGGAATTATAGAAGATGTTTTGCTGTTAACTTACCAGGTAGATCATCTGCAGTTGCAGACACAGATGAGACAGTGGGCACAGAGGATGGGGTTGCTACACTTAGCTCTGCAGAGGACGAAGATGGACCTAAGATGAAAACAACAAAAAAATATGTTAGATGTCATATCACATTTACAATTATGTTGCTTACTTTTTAAAATAAAAAGTTCAACTATTCTTATACAGTACCAGTGTTTTTGCTTGTAATAAAAACGAATCTGCCAGTACACCAACTGAAATGTATTTTAAAAATTGTAAATAATTTGGTTGTCCAAGTGTCTGATTTTAGAAATATCGGAATTATATCTCAAGATGGTTAAACAATTATATGAAAGAGGTTTTGCTTACCAGGTAGTTCAGCAATAGTTGCAGACACAGATGAGACTGCGGTCATAGAGGATGATAGACTTAGCTCTGCACAGGATGGAGATGGACTTAAGATGAAAATAACAAAAAATGTAGTTATGTTAGATGTCACATCATACTTATAATTATGTTGTTCACTTTTTTTAATGAAAAAGTATAAAAATACTTTCATACTTTGCTTTTTTGCTTGTAGTAATAAAACAAATCAGCCAGTAAAACTGAAATTTTCTTCAGACATGTTTAAACAGTATTTGTTCCTCCAAAGTCCTTTATTTTCTGCTTACGTTGTAAATAAAAAAAATTATGAGTTAGTTGTTTAGGAGTTATAAAAAGGATGTTATGCAGTTAACTTACCAGGTAGATCAGAAGTGATTGTAGTGGGCACAGAGGATGAGGTGCTACACTTAGCTCTGAAGATGACAAAGATGGACACAATATGAAATACATACATATGCACACACATTCCTTGCATATTTTCATTACAGACTCTGCAGTGTACCGTAATTGCTATAACTAAAAATTACAGTAATTGTATGCTGCATGGTGAGTCTTTCTCTCACCTGATGCTCTGCCCAGAGCTGAGCCTGGTAATGTGGACTGGCTCTGATGATTCTGTGCTGACAAAATATTTTAACAGTGCTCCTGCAGAATTTCACATAGCACAAGTTTGTGTAAAAATTGTTTATTTTAGTCACATAAATTATCATGCTCAACCGTCCACAACATATTGCCAACTCAAGCATAGCTAGTAAGCTGTTAAATCAATATAGCCTGATGTAAAACATTTGGCTGGCAAATGTTATGTATTGTGAAGTTTTAATTATTGCTATCAAGCGTTAGCAAAAACACTGTTTTGAGCCCAAAAAAAAAAGATATAGTGCTAACAACTAGAATCAACTCACATAAAATTAAAACTCAGTTATTAACAAGTACAAACACGGTAGTGCTAGCCAGCTATTTAGCAGCTGCACAAATATTTTTTGATAAAAGAGACGTACTTTGTACAAACATACCTTTATCTTGCCGTTTTTTCTCTTCTTCTTCGTCTTTTTTCCTCTTCCTTTTTTCAGCCCCTGAAGGATATGCCCTTTTTTGCGACATTATCTAGCGTTAGTTACGTGTCAGGTGCTTAATTAGCTTCGATGCGGACTTCATATTGCGGCAAGGAGCTCAGAAACCTGAGAAACGTGCTCTACCGGGGGCGAGGCCCCACTAAGGGGGTCTCAAGACGACCAGTCATTTCTTTCTTTCCACGGAGCGATTTCTACATATTCAAATATACATATACACACAAATATATGATATATATGTTATATACTGTATATCATTATGAAAATAAAAATCTGAACTTTATGATGAAGTTGTGTGTAATAGAATCATATAATAATAAAATAAAATAAAATAAAATAAAATAAACCCACAAAACTCAGCTCCTCTTTGGGGGCCCCCTTGTGACCTTGGGGCCCCAAGTGGCCGCTTGTTTGCTTAAGGCCGGGGCAAAGCTGAGCGTCCTCCATATACGCTGCTCTACGCGCGCATTCTGTGCGCACGCGTTCACGGGCAGAGCTCTTCTTTCTTTCTCACGTTAAATGCTCGCGTTCTCGCTCCAAATCCTTGTTGTAATGTGATCAGCTGCGCGCAGAGCAGGACAAACTGAGGTCGCTGATTGGTCACTTGCTGACACGCCTACTGAAATGATTGACAGCTCAGCTGGCTTTGCTCCAGACGAGCAGCTGTTCGCTCCGCTGCTGCTGCTGCGGTCTTTCTAACTTTATATGTTAATATAAACTTCTAAAAAATAAAAACAGGGAGCACTATTCCAGCAGCTCACAGTCCACCAGGAAATAGTTAAAACATCGCGCTGCCAGGTAGGACATGAATTCATTCATTTCAGTCATGGAGTGAACGGAGGATGAAGCGATTACTTGACTTTAGGCAAAAAAACAAAAGAAAAGGCCCGATCAGCGATAAAGAAGAGGAATTTAATTCATTTGTGTGTCATACAAAACAGTCCGCCACCAGGGCAGTTTATTGTGAGACACCGCGCAAGCGTGCGCGGTCGTAAAAAAAGAGCTTGGCGCGTTCGCGCGAACGTTCAAAGGGCTTGTGCAGCGGCGCACGCACGGCACTCACACAGCGGAGCGAGCGCGGAGCTCTGCCCCAGCCTTTATGCCTTGGGCCGGCGCTGCGTCTGAGCTCCGCAGCTTTGTGCTGCCCCACGCGGTCCAAACTGTTTACAGGAAGGACTGTTAGCATGTTAACTCCATACATTTGGAGCCAGAAAAAGAGTTAATAACTTACTGAAAGCCGTTTCTCCACGGCGTCCATCCAAAACAAGCTGCTCCGCGTTAGTATGTTAGGCCCCGCCATTAGCAGCACCCGTTAGCATGTTAGCCCATCCAAGGCTGCTGCAGCTGTTTGTCCACGTTTTCGCATGTTAGCTCGGTGTCCAGACAACATCTGAGGCTGCCAGGCAGACATCAAGGCGAGCTCCGCCACCTGTCTGCTTCGTGTCCCCGGTGAGAGTGATAGCATCCATCCTACAGCTAGGCTTGTTAGCATGTTATCTGTTGCTTCTCCGTCGTTTTCCTTCGTCCATCCGTCACTCCACAAAACCGCCGTTCAGCTCCTGCTCATGTATCCGAGCGCAGGAACCTCTAAACGGACCCTGTCTGTCCGAACCCGGCTCTTGAGGCCGGAGCTAACTGGCTAAACAGCCGAACACCGCCGAACACTGCCGGAAACTGTGTAATCAGCTTCAAAATAATAATACTATGTAATAATAATAATAATACTTTATTTATAAAGCCATTTAAAACAACCACAGCTGCAACAAAGTGCTATACACATGAAATCAAGAACATTTAAACAAAAATAAATATATATTTTTTTCCATATTTTTTATTAATTATGATAACTTCGTAAAGTCGGAACTTCATAAGTCGATGTCGTCGTAAGTCGGGGACCACCTGTATTTATTCTTTAAACGATTTATTTAAAAAAAAGTCGATTGCTGCAGTTAATGATAAAGTTTTAAACAAAGATCTCTTGCCGTGGATAGCACGTAGAGAGTGTGTTGTGGGTAACTCTCAGCTACTTCTACACCAAATTCTAGGTCTATATTTGTTAAAGTAAATGATTTATACACAGTTTTGCTTTTTAAGGTTAGTCGGCTGTGTCAGCTGTATTGAATTGAGTTGACTCTAGTTTAAATATGTCTACTAGTATGTGAAATATTTAGCTAACAGACAGACACATGAACACACAAGCATACGAGACCAGCGACATCGTCGTCATCTTCACGTTGCATTGCAGCGGGCGATAAACATGTGAACAAAGCTGCAGACTGCTTTTGGCTCCACGTGTCATCTTTTTCACCGACACACTTCCACCAACTAAACTTGTTTCTCAAAGACAAGATACAGTTTTTTTTCTTTTCAGAGACGCTGTGTACGGTGCCACAGCTCATCACTTGAAACAGTATCAGAAAAAGTGTGGTATAAATTGTCTCAGACAGAAGTCTCAACAACTGTCGGTCTGCAACACCAACAGCTCTGTGAAAAATACTTCTCAAGTTGAATTTCTTACTGAATTTTAATGATCTGTCCACACCCTTTGATAACAATCATCGTCAGGAGGTTCAGCTCTTGTGCAATGGAACGAGAAATCTTAAAACGTGTTGTTTGGACTGATGCTTTTCTAAAGACAGATACAAAGGGAAGTGACTAATGACCATGAGCACAAAGGTGTGAATCTTTAGAGGACAAGTTGGCACTTTTCTGTTGCTAATGTGACAAAACATTTCATTGCACTTTTTTAAACCGTAATGGCCCGAGTTGTTTCTTTTAAGCAGTCACGGTACATTTGTCCGTGAACTGCTCCTCATCCCAAGATGCAAAGAGCTGGCTTTGATGTAATCATTCACAATAAAAAATAAAAGGCTCATCAATTTTAAAATGGACATTTTATTTTTGTAAACGCGCGGGATAATTATCTGAGTCGATTAAAACTTCCCAGAGGGTTGGAAGCACTTAACGCTGCGTGCTGCATCAAGCTGGAAAACAGCACGGTGCGAGAGGTTTCCTTTTGATGACTTGGGAGTGTTGTCAGTCACAGTCCACGGCTTGATGATGGCTTTCTGTTGCCATGCGTCTCTGCAGGGAACGGTTTCGTTAACCCCAGGGGCTCGCCGGGCCTCCTCAGCACAGCCAGTGGCAACGGCCTGGGTAAAGTCATGCCTACCAAGTCTCCGCCGCCTCCTGGAGGGAACATGGGAATGGGAAGCCGCAAACCTGACCTAAGGGTTGTCATCCCTCCATCAAGCAAAGGAATGATGCCCCCACTGGTGAGTAAAGAGCACACCACGGCACATGAATGTCACTAGCCTAAAGATCTTTGTCAAACGGCGGAGCTTTTTATTTACTCATACTGGCATAAAATGGTGTGCAGGTGAAGTTGCCGCCTCACAAAGAACTTTGTTTATCGTACAAGTGAACGTGCTCGTCTTGGTTCCACGTTCCACTTTAATCACCTCCATAAAATCTGTGAACCGAGCCAAGAATCCCAAGAAACTTTCCCAAGTTTTTTTTCTGTGTAAGTAGGAGGCTTATTTTTTATTTATTTTTATGATCAATATGACATTGCACCACACCCTCAACATAGCAAAGACCTGGAGCTAAAGTAGATTGCACATTTTAACTTTCCAGCTTTGTGTGTTGCAAGTGGTTCAGTGAGAGCAGACTCTGGAGAAAAAAAAGTGTTTTGCTAATGCACCTTTGGTTCCTTGGGGTGCTTCTTCTTTGTTCATTGTCAGCTTTGTAGAGATATTTAAATAACTGTATTATCATGTTTGGATATGATATGAGATATATGATATTACAGGCAGTCCTCGACTTACGACGGAGTTCTGTTCCTACGCTCCGTCGTAAAGCAAATTTCGACGTAACTCGGAACATACATAAATACTGCACCTTATACGTACAGTACTGTATTTTACCACGCACTTAGCCTATCCTAACACAGTACCCTACATAATTATCAAAAAACATACATTTCAGAGCCATAATGAAGGGAAAAAAGAGTTAATTTCCTACTCTGGACTGCTGGTGAAGCCATTTCCTCGTTTCTCCCTCCCTCCTCCTGATTCTCCATTCTTTTACGTTGTAAAACCGCCGTCCATAAAACAGCTACTTTTTCACAGCTGCTGCCTGTCCAGCTTGCTCCAACAAGTTTTGTTTTTTGAATGTCCAGAGGACCAGACTTAGCTTTTTTAGAGAGTACAGGGCAGCTGTAGCCTCCGCAGCTAAACCGGAAACTGCTGGAAACTGCGTAAATTGGCTTCAAAATAAAAAAAATCAAAATATATACTGTACAGTATATATATATATATATATTTGTTTTTTAAATGGGAGGTGCGTCATAACCGCGAAACGTCGTAACTCGAGGCCGTCGTAAGTCGAGGACTACATGTATGTAAAATGTGATATGATATATAATACAAGTTATACAAGACAATGTTATATGAAATTATATACAATATGATACAAATAATACAATATTGCATGATATGATACAAAATGATATACTCTGTTACACAAGATTATAGTTGTATGATACATTATGAATGACACAAGGCGATGTGATACAATAAAAATCCAATACTACACGAGACCTTACAGTATCATATTTTTCATATTATAAGGTGCATTAAGCGAAACAAGTTCATTTTGACAGATTTTTGAGCACCGTGTAAAACTTAAAATCGGTTCGATGTCAGTAAGCACAACCAGAATTACTGTAATACATAAGGCGCACCGGATTATAAGGCTCATTGTAGATTTTTGAGAAAATTCAAGGATTTTAAGTGCACCTTATAATCAGAAAAATATGGTGCTTATTGTCCATTTGAGGGCATTTGTTTTGGGCTCCCCGGTAGCTGCCTTTACCAACAATCCTGCAGAATATATAGAAAGCAAGACAGAGTCTGAAAAGGTTTTGCAGCAGCTGGCGGTTGCTTCAGTTCAGTTTGAGGCATCGTGGAGCTGCAGAGACGGTGGAGGGTGCTGGCTGTGGCAGGTCTGCAGACAGCCTGTCATTAGGCCATAATGGTATTAAATTAATCACATCTCAGTGTGACAGAGGGTAGATGAAGACTTAATCAGGGGCCCAGGGTGTGAGCCAGATAATATCTTGTCGCCCTTGTCGTGTCTTCCTACATCTATTGATTGAGTATGAGTATTAGGAGCCGCGGCCTGGTCGCAGTATGTCCCACAGCAAAGGAAAGATGGAGGACGTGCTTCTCCATCCTCGTTTCAGCCCAGGGAGGATTCTGGGTGAACAGAACAGTGTTGTCATTTATAGAAGAAACTTCCTCTGTAATTTCTTGTGACTGTTTTACAAATGTAGGCTATATCCATAAATTATACTACAGTAATTTAGTTTTTAACCTCACTAGTTTTTGTCCAGAACTTTATTCTTTACATTTTAAGCACTTTAAAATTGAACAAACGGCTTCAACATTTTACATCAACAAATTGTTGAATACTGTAGTAGGAACACGTTAGGAAACTGCTTAAACAAGTTACCAGGGTGCTTCGTTCGAAATGAGTACCGTTTTACTAATCAAGTACTCATCAGCAGTTTTATATTCATTGTTGTCCCTTTTACCATAAAATCTTAATGGCTACCACTTTCACCCCCAAGCAGTTTACCAGAGTTCTGCTTCTTCTCTGTAACTTTCCACTTTCTTTCTGTTGAGGGTAGTCGGAGGAGGAAGAAATGGATTTGGTGAGTTTGACAAATGCCTGGGCATATGGCTGAAGTGTGAACATACCTGCAGTAATTAGACGCTCACCTGAAGGCAGTGCTCTAAGTGGAAACTAGAAATAATAAATAAAAAAAGGTTTTGTCACTGCATGCTTTGGGTTTGGCCTGCAAAAAAAAAAAATGTCTCAGACTTTTTCAACTGGCTTATCTTTTCCTAACATGCGCTTGTTACTCATACCAGGAGTGTCAGTGTGTGTTGCAGAGATCAAATCAGGGCTTCAGCCTTTTCAAACCGTTCCTCTAACTTGCAGTCAAGAATTGATGTTAAGCAATTTAAGAGCAATGAGTAAAATATAAATCATCTATGTTTTTCTTTTCTTCTTCTGGGGGACAGAAGATTACATCATTCCAAATGAAATCATTCTGTGAGATACTTGGGTTTGGTGAAGTCATTTGGCCGGTTAGTGTGGAACAATTCAAGGAAGCCATCAACATTATGATGCAATGCAGCTTGAAACACAACCGCTGGCAGCTGCACAGAAGTTTGTTATATTACACACGGAGGACTCGTCACAGCATTGTCCTGAACGACAGCGTGTCTGCTTTTGATTATTAGGCCATTTGTAGCGCTGCAGCAACAAGCTGTGTAGGTGTGTTTGTGTGCATGCATGTCAGGCTGGGTATTAAAATATGTCATTTTTGTTTTCCTCTTGCACCATCTGGATTGGGTTTTTATGTGAGTTTAAAGCTCTTTGTCCTGACTGTGTTTGTTTTGTAGTGAAGTGTTGCACCACAACTGGACTAAACCAACTAATGATAACTTTATTCTTTATAGTTAAAGTTGGGAAACATAAAGTGAGTTATTTTTCGCTAAAGCTTTTAATCGTCCGCAAACAAAAGTTTTATTTTACTGTTAATAAATAAATGTATAGGCTAAGAAACATCTTATACAAAGTGAAATCATAAGCATGTGTATGCTGGTGAAGATTCTCAGTCATCCAGGACATGATGAATTAAAAAAAGCGTTCAATACAGAAACAACTGGACTTTATTTGTATAAATAATAAATAAAGTCCAGTTGTTTCTGTATTGAACACTTTTTTTGATATAAGTGTAGTTTTTTTTATATCCAGACAAGCAAAAACATCAAATTATTTAAAAGAAATCACAATAGAAACACTAACATAGTGAAAACATTAACAATAATGATAACAATGTTAGCAATAAATATGAATTGGGTGAACTTTTTTATTTTATTTATGATGCTGCACTGCCACCTAGTGGTTGATTATCTCTGCCATAAAACAAGTTGAAAAAGGATTGGGGCCCAAGGATTAATTATTCTTTTGGAATCATATGAAAACACAACACACATGCACAGTTTTCAAAGCCTCACTTTTGTGTTTTTCAGTGTTTTATTTATTTATGTATTTATTGTATGTGTGTGATCTGCAGAACACCCAGAGGATAAACAGTTCTCAGTCCAACCAGCCGCTCGCCACTCCTGTTGTGTCTGTTACCACCCCCAGCTTACCCCCACAGGGCTTGGTCTACTCGGGCATGCCCACCTCCTACAACCCTGCTGGTGAGTCCGGCCCTACTGCCCCTCCAAACCCCCAACTCCCTCAGCCGGGACTGTTTGTAGCACACGCTTGTTGGTTCAGCAGCTTCCAGTGTTGAAAGCGAGACACGTGAGTTTGTTCTGAGTGTGTGCGCGGCTGCATGTGTGTGTTCACAGAGTACCCGCTGAGCAGCGCAGAGCTCTCCTCCCTACAGGGCTTCAGCTCTCCCGGGCTCTCGCTGGGCTCCATGTCGGCATGGCAACAGCATCAACTGGGCCAGGCAGCTCTTAACTCTTTGGTGTGAGTAACACACTTACAAACAAAGGCACACTCTCC
This sequence comes from Garcialebias charrua, assembly GCA_038048925.1. NCBI lineage: Eukaryota > Metazoa > Chordata > Actinopteri > Cyprinodontiformes > Rivulidae > Garcialebias > Garcialebias charrua. The sequence continues at coordinate 40,592 of JBBPBX010005979.1, forward strand.
AGACGCCCCCACATAAAAACAGCACCCACAATGCTCTGTGTTATCGCACTGAATCACACATTTACATATTCCCAGATTTTTCATTTTGCCCCCTTTTGTTGTTTGTGCTGAAAACATGGTGTCCTGCTCATCTGTTGCAGCGGTGGAGGTCACCTACCTCAGGGCTCCAACCTATCCATCAGCACCAGCCAGAACATAAACATCAAGTCCGAACCCATCTCACCACCCAGGGAGCGAGTCACCCCATCTGGTTTCCCCCAGCAACAGCCACAGCAAGGGTCCAGCCGACAGGAGGTTCTGGGACGCTCGCCCGCCGACAGCCTCAGCTCGTCCTGTAGCTCGTATGACGGCAGCGACCGCGAGGACCACCGGCCAGACTTCCACTCCCCGCTAGGACTCGGAAGACCCCCTGCTGGTGCTGAAGACAGGGACAACCCATCGGTCAAGCGCCTGCGCATGGACACGTGGGTGACATAAGGAGGCCTGGTCCAGTCTTCAGTCACCAGACAGACAGAGAGAGAGAGAGGGAGGGATTAAAAAAGGAGCAAAGGTCCTTAGAGCTGTCAATATTATACAATTATTCAAATTTTAAGACTGAAACGTAACGTTATCAGGTGTCAGGACATATCTAAATAAACGTAAAACAAGAATCAGTAAGCTGGACTGAATCAGTGCACAAGCAGGTGATATCAGGTACTTGGTGCAGTTCAGGTGGCAGCAGAGAAACGTTAATAAGGTGGTAGATTATTGTAGTCACTCGTCTGCTCAGACACATGTAGTTGCTGTTTTGCTGTTGTGCTCGCAAGTTCGCAAACAATCAGAAAAACGGTGTTGCTTTCAGGCTAGGAAAACTATAATTACTTAAGATATCCAGTGCAGGAACTATGCTGTAACCACAAAAAAACCCTTAGTCCAACGAGACTTCTAATTTATTACTTTCATTCAAAAGACACAAAGCACAAGGAGTCCAGCAACCTTAATATGACAGTAAACACACATAACATACATGAAACTATAATGTTTTTTCATTCATTCATTCATTCATTCAACCTTTATTTATACAGGCTAGCCTCGTTGAGCCACAGGGACTCATTTACAAGAGGTACATGTTGAGAGGTAACAACAATAATCACTGCAATAAACGAGTTATTTTATCATTTCAAAAGGTGTAAGATGTAGAAATACAAAATTAGGGCAATGTACACGTATCCAGTGGAGCTGCTAAAAACGTTCACCTTTGTGTTAACAGCCCGTCCGTAAAATAAGCCAAAGCTGATTTTTTTTCCCCCTTTTTGTTTTGTGCAGTTACAGTTCACTCAAATGCAGCCTCGTTTCTGTCAAGTTTTTATATTTGAGTTTTATTAATATTATTGTGCTTATTTACAGTGTAAAAATCAAACAAACAAGTGAACCGAATCTTGAATCGATATCTAAAGCCATGGACATTTGTACAAAACTGAAAATTTGAGCCAAACCTCGTCTTTTGTTGTGTAAATATAGCGACTTTTAATATATTTTACAAGGGTGCGAGTACACGCTGTATGCACCGCCGTTTTTCAAGGAAAGTATATTTTGCGGTTTACCGCCAAGTTTACAGGAGCGAACCCTTAAACAAATGTTCACTGGTCAATACTTTACATTTTCTTTAGTCCCTTTTAAATTGTTCAGTGTTCCTCCCACGTTGTTTTGTTATGAATTGATTTGTTTTGCTTCTGGTTATCAGTGGACGTCTAACTCGAAAACATGGTTAAAAAAGAGCGGTGTGGTTAAATTTTCACTACCGTATTTTTCAGACTATAAGGCGCACTGGATTATAATGCACATTAAGTGACACGAAAACAGTTTTGACAGATTTTTGAGCGCTGTGTACCACATAAAATCGGTTTGAGGTCAGTAAGCACAAGCAGAATTAATACATAAGGTACACTGTATTATAAGGCTCACTTTGGATTTTTGAGAAAAATTAAAGGATTTTAAGTGTGTCTTGTATTCTGAAAAACACGGTACTTTCAATCTATTTTGAAGGTTTTCCACAAGGTGAAACGGTTAATAGGGTTTTATTTCTCACTGCGTTTTGTATCACCAGGTGCTGAGTTTACTGCTGTCCTTCAACTCTAAGGTCCAACCCCCACATTGATCAGATAATTGAATGTTTATGCTTTTATTTTGATACTTCTGTGCTTTGCGTGTGGGTTTTTTATAGAAACATTATGAAGAAATAATATCTTACCCATTGTAGATGGCTCTTTGAAAGTCGTCAAAAACAGGAGTTTAATTTAGACCTGTTTGAAAAGTAAAGGACGATGAAAATGTTGAGACTGGAGTTGTTTTAAATCCACTTCAGTCTTTTCTGCACTCAGAATAACTATTAGCCTGACAGTCCGGTCAAAGTTAGACTGTTTTTTTAAATTTAACTCAGGTTATCCAAAGAGTTGTCAACAACAGGTAAAATATTGTTTATAACCTTTTCTCGTAAAACCCCACAGCAAACTCGACTACCTGTAAAGAAACCAAGGCCCTTTATATTGTCCTGTTATCAAATTAAGCCTAAAACATAAAGAACGGTAGAGAAAATTGATCAATCATTCCCTTTTTTGTGGTTGTAAATAAAAGCTTCACATATTTATAGTAATTGGCTCGAGACATGATATTCATGCCCCTGCAGTGAGAGTGCTGTAGCCCTGCAGCAGGGGCTTCAGGAGCCTGGTGTTGAAGTCAAGCTGATGCCGGGGTCATTACACTGTACAGCAGGAACAAAGGGGGTTGTGACTTGTTCATCCTAACAGACCGCTCATCCCTGACTGACTTCACTTTTACTGCTGAGAGGCACACGTTCCTATGAGAAGTTTGCTGTACGAGACAGATTGCTCTGCATTCACCACAGCATATCTTGTGTGTGTAAATTAATCCAAACTGCTCCCCCCATTCACACACACACACTTCATCTGCTCCATAAAGGTTTACACCAACACAGATCTATGCAGAATCGAGCCCAGTTCATGTCTCACAAAGACAAATGATGTCATCAAAGTCACGTTTAGTTTGTCGGGACAGAGAGCCAGACTGTTGGCCTCTTATTCTGAAGTGTTACTGGACTACACTTTTATTATTGTACGCTCATAGATTTGTTTGGACCTCATGTTCATCTAAATTTATTGCTAAACATTCTGCATAATATGTAACAGTCCATGTTGTAATCTAGTTTTAACACAGCAGGGGGAAAAAGCAATAATAAATTACTTCAACAACAACAACAAAAAAGCGATTCTCTGCCTGTCTCGGCAGCGTCACCTCGCAGTTGAGCACACGTTTTAGCACTTGATAACATATCAGGGAATTTTGTAGTTGCTCTGTTGATATGCACAGTTAGGAAATGCCTTATCCCAAAGAAATATTGCACCGTATTTTCTCATTCAAGAAAAACAAATGTCATTCAGGCTTGAGCAGGCCTATGTCCTGGGAATAAACTCACACAAGAGCATGCGTGGTGAATGCACGGCGACGCACTTCGCTCTGCTGGTCCACGTCCAAATTGTGCACAACTGATGAATGTGAAAGGAAAGGCTAATCATTGAACCTCCGTAGAGGCTTTTCTTCACTTTGCTGTGCAAGAGTACTCTGCTTTGCTTCATGGCTTTTATAAAAAACAAAATGAAGAAGAAAAAACAGAACAGAAGTAAGTGTTTGGTAATTGTTTGTAGTTGATAGTTCACTTTACTGAAAATAAAAGAAGCTGTTTTCGGTTTGAATGTCCAAACCGTTTGGCGGCACAAGCTGGACTTTGTTGCCAATGATGAAATTATTTGTCTAAAAACGGAAATAGATTTTAAATTAATCTGCCTTTTTTGTTTTGTTTGTTTGTTTTGTTTCGCTTGAATGTGTGATTTTATTTCCAAACGATAATTATTCAAGTGAACATTTTTATTCAACGAGATACTATGCTATAGATGTTGTACAAAATTTGTATTCTACACACAAAAGAAAAGTACAAATATTGGCTTTTAATGTGTAATTTAGTTTTTTTTTCCCTTCTCTTCTTCTGTATAAAATGAAGTAAACAACTCTTTCATAGAATTTGTTCTTCTGTGAAGTCCCGAACAGTATAAACAGTCAACTTTATTAAAACACGTCAGTGTATGCTCACTTTGTCTACTCATCTTTGAATATTTACACAAACAAGCCTCACAATGCTGCGCCACTTTTGTTTAGAAAGTTTATATGGTCACAACTTTTAATGAAACTCAGAAAATATAAACTTACAGTAAGTACTGTATTTGACGTTTGGTGCATTGATGGCATAAAACTCATTTTACAGACAACAAAGGGCATTTTATCATATTTTATTCATGCTGGGTAATGTGGAAATTGCTGTATTTCCAATAAAAATTAAAGACTTATGATGAGTTAAAGGAATGCATTTTGCTTTCTTTAATGCCAAAGAAATAAAAACCATCTTATGAAGAAAAGACAGTTGTAGCCATTTTGGTCAAATCTTGTACCATATTTTCTGGTGTATAAGTAGCACTTTTTTATTTTTGATAGGTTTGTCAGTCCTGCGACTTATATTTCGAAGCAAACATTCATAAGGCAATTTTTGACTGATGCTTTACATTTCGAAGAACTACAACAGCGAGTCCTCCCGTGCACGCTCGCTTCACTCAGCTGATGCAGGTGGAGGAACACTGGAGAGTTGTGACTGGCCATGATGGATGGCATGGCACCACGCCATCCAGGTGAAATAAAGCTGTTTTGACCAATAAATAAACGCAAAATAAACACGACTGCTCAGCGGTGGTGCATAATAAATACGACTTATACGCCAAAACAACTTTTAAAACAACTTTTATATATGGTTCAAGACAAGAAAGTTCATTCTCAATAGTTCTACTAAAAAGAAACTGTCCAGATGAACTGATTGAGAATGAGCGGATTTGATACCTGGACTATTGAGAATGAACTTTCTTGTCTTGAACCACTTTGGACATGTCTGCCTGCCTGGGAGGAGTCGACGAGGGACAGGACAGCCCCCAGAAACCATCTTGGCTACAGCAAACTGGTTGGTCCACTTAAGTTGTTTACTTGGTGGGGTAACTTCAGTGTGCTTGGGACTACTCTGACTGACGAAGCCCTCTGGAGTGAGGGTGAAACGTTTCTACTAAAAAGAAACTGTCCAGATGAACTGATTGAGAATGAGCGGAACTTTTATATATGTTTTTCCCTCTTCATGATGCTTTTTTGACTGACGTGATGTAGACTAAGGTGTGACTTATACGCCAGAAAATACGGTAAATATTTTTTATGCACAAACTCTTAAAACATTGAATGCTCTCAACAGATCTGATATCACTCAGAAAATATGAGACTTTTACCTATTGCCACACCCAATTTAAACTTTATACCTGGAAAACTGCTGTGCAGCCCATTTTTGTGTTTAAAGTTACTTAGCTGGGGTGGCCATCTTGACTGGGGTTGACTTTAATTGCAGCTGAACACCATTTATTACCTTCTGTGGGTTTCCATAAAACATGTATGCTGGAGATACTTGGCTAACAGACACAGGTGAAATCATTATGGCCTCCTGCCACAGATGACATTCTGAAGGAAAAAGCAGCATTGAGTCCGGTAAGTTTCACCATAAATGCCTTTAAAAGTTAGTTGAATAGAAGCACAGCTGACCACATCTAGTGATTAAAGTATTTAAAAGTACATCCGCTTGAATATACAATCTACAACAATCATCTCTCTTGTGCTGACATGCTTTCTCCATCTAGTGTAATCTGGTGGCCTGAAAATGTCCCTCCATGATGCTCCTCCAGTTTGACCAGCAGGGGGCACTGTGGCACAACAAACTCTTTACATGTGGTTTTCAGGCCTTGGAAATGAGATGAAACAAGGATTCTGTTTCACACAGTAATTTGCTGTCATGATCAACTTGCAGACAGCTCATTTTATTAAGACTGGGTTTTCAGATTTGTTAAAAAAATTTTTTTACATTGAAACCTCATCAGATCCCTTACAGATGTGCTGGAGAACAATGAAAAAAACAAGTTCAAACTTAATAAATAAGGACGTACTGAAGACACACACATGTATTTATAGGTGCATCAGTAATTCGAATATATTAGAAAATAGCTTTTGTTAATTTTTGTCAAATTTAATTTAATTTGTCCTCAAAATGTGAACTTCATGGTAAACAAGAGAGAAACAGAAGCTGACGCTTCACACAGCCTGTTCAAGAAGTTGAACTTCATCTAGAAAAACAAAAGATTCTACAAATATATAAGCATGACAACAGCTGGTGAAATGTGTAAATATAAATGACTAGCTGTGGACATGGGTAAACCAGCTTTTCACAAGATGACTCATGACACAGTTTGATAAAGTCCTTATCCCTGAGGTAAAAATACTTTCAACCACAAATCAAAAGTAAAAGCTCAAACTTCACCACAGTCTTACAGATGCGCTGACATCTAAACCAAATTGAAAAGTTGCTTTCAGTTAAAATTTGCACCATCGTTTGTCGTCTCGTTGTGCAACGCCGGCAGTTAGCGGTTTAACTGGAAAAGTAACAATAGCAGGAAACATACAGAAAAAAAAATACACATTATTTTACTCTGAAAAGCCCGTTCAAAGTAAAGATACACGCCGCAGTACAAATACTACAGGTGCATCAACGTTACCTGCATTCCAGCGAGGGGAGGGCCTGCTAACTGCAATGTCTTCTCAGGTCAGTGAAAGGAAATGACTCACCACTGATGAAATGGGTTTTACCTGTTTTCTCAACAGGACCAGGTGAAAAAATGTCAGCTGTGGAAAAGAACAAAACCCTATGAGTTGGAAAACTTTTTGTTCAAAACAGTGTCTGGCTGGGTGTTTGTAAATGTAAATTATTCCTTTATACTGATATTAACCAAAAAGAGATCAGATTTCCACAGAAGTGAAGCAGAAAAGGAATGTCGACCTGGAAGATAAGCAGCAAGTTTGAAAGTTAAGTGTTTTTAAATGACTGGAATAAAGTGTGAGAGGACATTTAGTTTTAAAAGACTCTTCAAATCTGAGCGTGACAGTTTCTTGTTTGTAGACGTGACTCAAAACAAGGAGATTTCTGAGAATCTCTGACCATAAATCGTTGGTATCTCTTAAGACAAAACCTCCCCTCCTAATAAAAGTTTGCACAATCTTAAAGAGGAAAACAAATGGCAGCAATTGTTTGTACATGCTTGGCTGTTCTGCATGAGAGAAAAATGTAAGATTATCTTAACTTTTGGCAAAATTATTCATTTTCATTCATTTATTTATTTATTTATTCATTTTTTTATTAAAAAAAGAACACACAACAAACACATGTTTCTTGTATAAAAAGAAAATATAAAATGAAAGGCGGCAGAAGAAGAAAATATCTTATTATGTCTCCCCCTAAATTATAAACTGGAACAATCTTGAGTTTTGTTTCTTACATTTCAGACTAATTCTCCACGAGTCCAGCCGTCCTATTGCTGCAACAACAACAAAACGGAGGCAGCTTTCCCCCTAAAATCAACATTTATGTCCAAAAAATCAAATAAAACTACAAAAATGGAGCTGTGCAAGTTTTCACATTCATGCACGGAGATGTTTTAATACCCATTAGCTAATCCACCTTTTCTTTGAATGTGTGTTGTGCTCAGAATGACTCAGCGCTTATTACCAAGTCAAAAAAAAAAAGAAGTTCACCTAGTTCTCACAGGCAGGTCAGTGGAAGGCAGCTGTTTAATGAATGGCACTACAGCTGGATGAAGAATACTGTACACCTTGAAGTAAAGTGATATGTGTTGTCATCACTGCATGTTTCCATATAATGATGAAACTGGTTCTCTGGGTTTAACTCATCACACCTGAGATACACCCAGGTGGAGCAGCGGGCAGCTATGTAAGCGCCCAGGAAGCAATTAGGGATTAGGTGTCCTGCTCAAGGACACCATGGCATGTGGGCATGGCAGGGAGTAGAGCCTGTGACTTTCTGGTCCCAAGTCGGCTGCCCTGCCTCTACCAGCCCTACCAACCCCCTTAGACTGGAAAAAAATCAACACATTTTAATTGTAAACTTTAGCTTATTAAAAAAAAGTACCGGTAATCACAAAGGGTACTTGATTTTTCCCTTAATAAATACTTTGATTTCTTTGGGTTATGTCTTGTGTTTTATATTCTACGACAGCAAGAGCAGAGCAGTAAATGGCCTGAGAATTTTTGGTGTCATGCATAGGAGGATGACCCGAGCAGCGTAAACCTGGGAAATGTGGGGGTTGGGAGAGTACTTAATGAGGATGAGGATGGAACAAATGAGATCAAGAAAAACATCTAAACTCCATCCATCCATCCATCCATCCATCCATCCATCCATCCATCCATTATCTTTACCCGCTTCTTCCATTTTGGGTCACGGGGGTCGCCGGTGCCCATGTCCAGCAATCACTGTGCGAGGGGCGGGGTACACCCTGAATGGGTCGCAAGTCCATCACAGAGACAAACGAGACGAACAACCCTTCACTCTCTCACTCACACCTGGAGACAATTTAGAGTCACCAATCAGCCTGTCATGCATGTTTTTGGTCTGTGGGAGGAAACCGGAGTACCCGGAGAAAACCCACGCATGCACGGAGAGAACATGCAAACTCCACCCAGAACGGCCCCCGGACCGGGATTTGAACCGGGGACCTGCTTGCTGAGAGGCCGGTTGCGCCACCTAAACTCAACACTAATAAAACGTTGCTTCAGATGAGGAAGCAAGGATCTTTACAATTCCTCATTGGTCTACATTGGTTTATTTATTTATTTATCTTTAATTTATCTTTAATTTATCTTTAATTTATCTTTAATTTAAAGCTAACACACAGGTTAGATTTAAATATAGTTATGATTAAAATATAAAAATACAAATTATGTCCTTTTCTGTCATCTGTGCATGTTTCCCATACACAGACGAAATTCGTCTCTGCATTTTTAACCCAATTTAACCCAACCACCACCAGGTGGTGCAGTGAGCAGCCATAGAAAGCACCCGGGGAGCTGGAGAATTAGGTGTGCACATGGCAGTGGATGTTGAAAATATGAATATAAAGCAGATCTGAAACTTTCACCTAAAGTTTTTTTTTTTCAGTACCGGTACTTTAAAATTTGCTAAGACACTGAAAAGAAATGGACCAGAATACCGGTGGTGAAGTTGGTGCTGTTGCCTCTCAGCGAGAAGGTCACCGGATTGAATCCCGGCCGGGGGGCCTTTCTGAGTGGAGTTTGCGTGTTCTCTACGTGCCTGTAAGGGTTTTCTCCGGGTTCGCCAGTTTCCTCAGACCAAAAATATGCATGTTAGATTGATTCTTCTTCTTCTTCTTTCAGCTTTTCCCTTTTCAGGGGTCGCCACAGCGAGTCATCCTCCTCCACCTCACTCTGTCCTCTGCATCCTCTGTCCTCACTCCAACTACCTTCATGTCCTCTCTAACTGCATCCATATATCTCCTCTTTGGCCTTCCTCTGTGTCTTTTTCCTGGCAGCTGCATTTCTAACATCCTTCTACCAATATACCCACTGTCCCTCCTCTGGACATGTCCAAACCATCTCAGTCTGGCCTCCCTAACTTTATCTCCCAGTTGTTCAACATGTGCTGTACCTCTGATGATCTCATTCCTGATCTTATCCATCCTTGTCACTCCTAAGGAGAACCTCAGCATCTTCATTTCTGCCACTTCCAGTTCTTTCTCCTGTCTTTTTGTCAATGCCACTGTCTCCAGACCATACAACATAGCTGGTCTCACCACTGTCTTGTAAACTTTTCCTTTGACCTTTGCTGACACCTTTTTGTCACAAATCACTCCTGAAACTTTTCTCCATCCACTCCATCCTGCCTGGACTCTCTTCTTCACCTCTTTACCACATTCCCCATTTTCCTGGACAGTGGACCCCAAGTACTTGAAGTCCTGCACCTTTGTGACCTCTACTCCTTGTAGCCTCACTGTTCCACCCATAGACATTATATATAGGTTCTATATAAGATATATATGGTTCCACCAGCCTCCCTCTCAATCCACAAGACACACAAGACACCTTCATGTTCATACACCAGTACCAGTACATGAAAAGTCCTGCCTAGCAGTCCACCATCTAGCTGTAACTGAAATAATAAACACAGGACGCAAAATTATTATTTTTTTCTTATTTTATCAATCACATCATTATCTGTTTCAAACCTGACATTTTAGGGGGGGGGTTACTGTTGTTTATGAATTTACAGGAAGA
>JBBPBX010005979.1:53024-70058 GCA_038048925.1 Garcialebias charrua
AAAAAAAAAAAAAGAACAAATTTAATAAACAAACATTTTTCCCCGAATGAAGTTTATTTTATGACAGCAGAATGAGTGACTCTCATTTCCTCTGCCTTTTAACAAGCAAACATTAAAAGATAAATTAAAAGTGAACAGCACTCACCTCACCTCTCTGTCTCTGTGGAGTAAAGTGTCTGTGAATGCAGCTCGTGCAGTTAGTTAGCAGGCTGGGCGAGACGCATTCACGGTACTCGGGATATTTTCTACCGAACTTCATTATCTTTTAAAAATAAAACAATTAAAAAAGAACACTTATAGATTCTGACGTCTAGTTAGATTTACGTAACTCTTGGTCAAAACAAACATTTGAGTCTGCTAAACTCCGCGGTTAGACTGAATTTATTTGCACAAATCCAAATAACGGGTTGTCTTTGAACGCACCCTGTAGCTGGAAGCAATTGGGAGAATTCTCGTCGAGAAAACGAGAAAACTCGTCGTACAGGTGCTGGTCATAAAATTAGAATATCATGAAAAAGTTGATTTATTTCAGTAATTCCAAAAAGTAATTCCAAAAAGTAATTCCAAAAAGTAAATTCAAAAAGTGAAACTTGTATATTGTATTCATTACTGTATTCATTACACACAGACTGATATATTCAAATGTTTATGTCTTATAACTGACAACTAATGAAAACCCCAAATTCAGTATCTCACAAAATTCGAATACCGGTACTATGAAAAGGTTCATATTGAAGACACCTGGTGCCACAGTCTAATCAGCTAATAAACTCAAAACACATGCAAAGGCCTTATGGTCTCTCAGTCTAGTTCTGTAGGCTACACAATGGGGAAGACTGCTGACTTTACAGTTGTCCAAAATACGATCAATGACACCTTGCACACGGAGGGCAAGACACAAAAGTTCATTGCTAAGGAGGCTGGCTGTTCACAGAGCTCTGTGTCCAAGCACATTAATAGAGAGGCAAAGAGAAGGAAACGATGTTGTAGAAAAAAATGTCCAAGCCATAGGTATAACCGCACCCTGGAGAGGATTGTGAAACAAAACCCATTCCAAAATGTGGGGGAGATTCACAAAGAGTGAACTGCAGCTGGAGTCAGTGCTTCAAGAACCACCACACACAGACGTATGCAAGACACAGATTTCAGCTGTCACATTCCTTGTGTCAAGCCACTCTTGAACAAGAGACAGCATCAGAAGAATCTCGCCTGGGACTGCTGCTGAGTGGTCCAAAGTTGTTCTCTGATGAAAAATTTTTTTGCATTTCCTTTGGAAATCAAGGTCCCAGAATCTGGAGGAAGAGAGGAGAGTCACAGAATCCACATTGCTTGAGGTCCAATGTCAAGTTTCCACAGTCAGTGGTGGTTTGGGGCGTTGGTCCACTGTGTTTTCTGAGGTCCAAGGTCAACGCAGCCATCTATCAGGAAGTTTTAGAGAACTTCATGCTTCCTGCTGCTGATCAACTTTATGGAGATGCAGATTTCATTTTCCAACAGGACTTGGAACCTGCACACAGTGCCAAAGATACCAGTACCTGGTTTAAGGACCATGGTATCCCTGTTCTTAATTAGCCAGCAAACTCACCTGACCTTAACCTCATAGAAAATCTACAGGGTACTGTGAAGAGGAAGATGGGATACACCAGACCCAACAATTCAGAAGAGCTGAGGCCACTATCAGAGCAACCTGGGCTGTCATAACACCTGAGCAGTGCCACAGACTGATCAACTCCATGCCACGCTCATTGCTGCAGTAATCCAGGCAAAAGAAGCAACAACTACATGCTCATACTTTTCATGTTCATACTTTTCAGTTGGCCAACATTTCTAAAAATCTTTTTTTTATTGGTCTTTAGTAATATTCTAATTTTCTGAGATACTGAATTTGGGGTTTTCATTAGTTGTCAGTTATAATCGCCAACAGTAATAGAAATAAACTTTTTAAATATATCAGTCTGTGCATAATGAATAATGAACATACAAGTTTCACTTTTTGAATGGAATTACTGAAATAAATGAACTTTTTCATGATATTATATTCTTATGACCAGCACCTGTATTTGAGGATTTTATCAGGTATAACACGATCACAACAACGATTTTCGTTGGTTCCGCTTCACACCTACTCCCTCATACATGTTTAACTTTTAGTCCGAGGTGGAAAATGATGCTGGAAAGGTGACACCATGCACGGGGCTTAATTTACAAAAAGCTGACAACAGCAACCTGTTGTTGTGCACAAGTAACAAACTTCAGAAAAGCTGCTCTTTATCTTAAAAAAAAAGCTTGTTTGTGTGCAGAAAAAAAAAATCGAGAACACCTAATGATGGGGACACATGCATTCCGAACATTTCTGCAGGTACTAAATCCTATAATTGCCCTTTTAAAAAAAGATTTATGGTGTTTAACTTCTTAGAATGTCCTTATGAAGTCAGTGAAGTCAACTTCCTTTAAAATAATTGTTTTACGCTTTTTTTTTTGCTTTTGTTTTATGAAGAAGATGAAACACTGCACTGTTGAGACTTTAATGTACATTTGTTCTTTAAAAAAAAAAGTCTTACTAATCTAGAAAAAAAGTTAATTCCAGATGAACATAAGAGAGTTTGTCAATCAGACACTCACAATGTGTCATAAAGGCCCACGGCAAACTGGTGTGTTTCCAAATACATGCTTGTCAGGATGTGTTTGATTTGTAAATTTGGGCCTTCATCCAGAAACGTATGCTGCATCAATCATCTGTTTGTAAAACTCCTCAGGTAAAAGACAACACTTCCTGCTTTTACACATAGGGTGATATTATTTTATTTTATTCATTTGGCATATTTAGAAATAAAGTGTGTGCATGTTTCTCAGCAAGGCCTGTTTAGGGACAATTTCCCTGAAAATAATCACTTGAATTTGTTACTCCTTTTGAACACCAAGAGAGCAGAAAGTCATTAGATGGACTCACCAATTTCCAGGAAAGGTGCAGACAACTGGGGGTGCAGTTCTTGTATGTGTAGTCGTGTGTAATTGTTTTGTAGTCTAAAAGCTGCAGGTGCTGTTGGTGAAGTAGAGACTAATCCATGTCTAGTTTTTACACAGTCAAGCTCAGTGGCTCAGACTATAACCAGTCCTCGCAACTGGATCAAAATCTCACCTAAAGTCTTGCAAAAGTAAGAAAAAATAATAGGGAAACAATCCGTTTTGCGCATCCTGATGTGGGGTATGGTTTTGTTCATGCCCTGCTTAGAATAAACATGCAGCTTCTTCATTTTATTAAGCCCATGTCATCTTCTTTTTTTTACTTGTAAGTTTATTGGTTCGTGCATGTCATAAATCCTTATCACCATGGTTAGAGTCCAGTCAGGAGTTCCCTGTTATGTAAAGTGCAATTCTGTGACTCACAAAGAATGGGAAATCTTAGACAAAGCTCAGGCACTGGGCAGTTTTGAACGTCTTACTTTGTATTTGTGAACTCCTGCTTGTTAGCTGCCATCATTGGAGCTTGGGAAATGTGAGTCCATCCACTGCAAGATCAGAGGTGCACAAGATCCTGCGCTTGTTGTCCTGCAATGCTTTGTGGGAGTCCAAGAACGTGGTCCTGCAGGGAGACAGATGTTACTGCAACAGCAGACACACAGGCGTTGTAATGAGATGCTTGGCTGTTTTATTGAGAACCCTCAGCAGCTGGTTATGTTGTTTTAATGCAGGGTTTATGTTTATGTTTGTTTATGTTTATTAAATTTGTTCTTTTTTTTTTTTTACAAAAGAAACAATACAAGACAATCTCATAAATGATTGTGTACAAAATGTAAAAAAATGAAAGGTAGCAGAAAGAAGAATAAATCTTATTATATCTGCCCCTTACTTCCAACAATCAGATTAAACAACAATAATCAACCATGTAAACAATAATAATCTTCAACCAACTTTTTCCAACAATCAGATTAAACAATAATAATCTTCAGCCAACAGTACAAAATGACTAACTCTTTCTAATTTTCTAACTAATACAATACACATTACGCTATTTCATATATTTTTTTAACACATTTGTTTTGATCATTTTTTTAAATGTAAACATTGACTTGGCATTTTTAACTACATTCTCCAAGCCATTCCATAATCTAATTCCCTGAATTGAGGTAGAACGTCCCTTCAAACTGGTTCTGAATTGTGGTTTTACAAACAACTCTGTCCCCTTAAGATTATAACAACTTTGTCTTTTAACAAAGTGCATTTGGATATTTAAAGGTAATGTATTATTTTGAGCTCTATACATAACTGATAAAATATTATAGTCTACCAAATCATGGAACTTCAATAACTTCAGTTGATAAAATAATGTACTTGATGGATGACGGTAATGCTTTCTAGTGATAATTCTTACGGCTCTTTTCTGTAATACAAAAATAGGCTTTGTGATTGTTTTACACGCATTCCCCCAAACATCAATACAATAGATTAAGTGTGGAACAATGATTGTGTTATACAACAAATGTGTTGTGTGGTTCTCATCATTTGTTCTGTCATGAAGCAGCAGGTTGTTGTCAGGTTCCAGCTCACAGGTACGTTGTAGCTGATGGGAGCAGGGCCGGACCTGCCTATAAGCGAACTAAGCGGCTGCTTAGGGCCCCGTGGCCACTAGGGGGCCCCATGAAGGACACACCAGGATGAAAAACAGGAAGCTCGTGCGTGCTTCCTGTTTTTCATCCTCTTTCCTTCTCTGGATCACAAAGTCTTTGGCTGTGTCTCAATTCAGGGGCTGCATCCTCATGAGGACCCAGCCTAGCTGGGCCGAGTAGGCCACGCACTCACAAGACCGGGTGGGCTGAGCGAAACTGCTGAAATGGGACGGTCTAGCCTTCAGGAGAGCCGGCATTGAAGTGGGTGGGGCGTTCTCTTGAAGTGGGTGGGAAGTTCTTGTGTGCCGCTTGGTGTGTGTGGAAAGAGAAGGGACGCCGCTAAAATATATTATTTATCTGAATACATGTATATATATTAGTATTTCTGAGCTTACTGTTTGTTAAGAACTGATTACAAATCAGCTTATAAGGGGCGATCTGTTAAAACCCAGAGTGGACCTACAAAATGCAAGCTGTCGAGTAGCTCAACTGGTTAATCAACCTGCGATTGGTGCAGAGATACTTTTCTCGAAGCTGGTTCGAATCTCACTCGGTACGGTTAAAACTTATTTTACGTTTGTCTTTTATTGGATAAAAAAATGAGGACTGAGATTAAAAGGAAGGAGTTTGTGAAACTCCTTCTTTTTTTTTATCCAATAAAAGACAAACGTAAAATAAGTTTTAACCGTACCGAGTGAGATTCGAACCAGCTTCGAGAAAAGTATCTCTGCGCCAACCGCAGGTTGTTTAACCAGTTGAGCTACTCGACAGCTTGCTCCTCACTGGTCCACTCTGGGTTTTAAAAGATTGCCCCTCAGAATATCCTTGCTACGCACGTGTAAAATAATCTGATTTGTAATCAGTTCTTCAGCTAACACAATTTTTTTTGTCGTTTCTGAAGTTAAATTTTAATGAGATATATTCGAGCTGAGGTTGTTTGAGATGACTAAATAAACAAAGGTTCAATGAATATTCGCGCTGAGGTTGTTTTTAAAACGAGCTGATGACTCAACAACACACAGCAGCCCGACTCTGCACGCAGAAAGTCCCACCCCCCCCGCGAAATCTCTGCTGGCGCTATGAATTCTGGGATAGCCTCCGTCTGGAAGGATTCACGAATGCATCCTTCGATTTCGGCAGGAAGTAGGCCGCATTCCTCGGCCGCATGAGGAGGAGTCTTCGAATTGGGACAGTCCTCCGCGCGGGGCAATGACGTATGCGGCCGACAAATGCGCACTCATGAGGATGCAGCCCCTGAATTGAGACACAGCCTTTATCTGAGGTAAGTGACTGTTATGTGCTTAATAGGAAACAAAAAAACGTTTTATCACTATTTTTAGAGTACATTTTGACCAATGTGTTTTTTGCCGTTGCATGGTTTTACAGTTTTTTCATTTGCACACGGAGTTGGTGCTCGCTAATGCTAACGCTAATGACGAAGATCATAGAAGAGGGCATTGCAAGCTAAAGCTCAAAAATCTTCTAAAAGTTTTCAAGGAATCATGTTTTCTATAAACAAATGTTTACAGTATTGGTGTGTTTTATTATTTAATTGGTGAATTTCCATTTTTAAATAGTTGTCTGTGTGTGAAAAATGGACTTATGTCTCATAGTTCTTTTTCTGAAATTTAAAGCTACTGATAACCAAGTAGTCGACAATGTCTAAGCGGACATATCCCTCAGGGGCAGAGAAGAGAAAGAAAAAAAAGGTTGAAGTGACAAACAAACAAGCTCAAGGTATTAAATTTTTTACATTAAATGTACTGACTACTTTGTTGTTTTGTTGCTTGACAGGATCGCTTCACATCACTGAAGGTCATAAGAGACAAATTTGGAGTTCTTCACAAATTCTGTGACATGGATGATGAGGCACTCAAACAGCACTGTGAGCTCCTTGGGAACACACTCAGTGATGGAGAGAAGACTGATGTGGACTGGCAGGAACTAGCTACAGAAATAAAAAATCTTCCAAACCTCCCCACATCAAGCATGACCAGTTTTGATCTTCTCACCTTCATCCACCAAAAGCAGTTAACTGGACTTTATCCAAACCTGTGGGTAGCTTTGAGAATAGCCTGCACATTGCCTGTGACAGTGGCATCAGCCGAGAGAAGTTTTTCAAAGCTAAAACTGATCAAAACATACCTAAGGTCCTCCATGGGACAGGAAAGGCTGAGTGGATTGGCCATCATCAGCATCAACCATGAGGTTGGACGACACATTTCATATGATGACATCATTATTGATTTTGCTTCCAAAAAAGCAAGGAGACCCACTATTTGAAAATAAAAACCAAGAGACATGTTAAAAGGGAAGTGATTAAAGTGAGACTGAACCCAGGTTGAGACGGTAACTCCTCCCCCAGGCCATTTTCAAAATTTCTCTCAAAATGGGCGTGTAGAGAGTCAAGCAGGGGAGGAGGTTGTGGGTTGTCCTGTGTTCACGCCCCCTCTAGTGGTGAACTCTCACCCCTCCCCAAGTTTAGATTTCAAAATGGCGGATAGTCGCGTCTTCAGTAAGTAACAGCCTAAACTTGTACTAAAATAACAGTTCTAAAATGTTGTTGCGTGTATTTAATCACACACAGCTTAAGCGTATGCTTCTGAACACATGAAAAACCTGTGTTTAGCTGCATGGCATGAGGTGTACGGTTGTGTTTTTGTCTTTGTTTGGATCACAACGGAGTTGTAGTCCAGCTGCAGTGACTTTAATTCACCACATCTTATTACTTAGCACATTACAAAAGTAACGTTTCATAATATATTTTATTTTAAAATATTGATTTCATCTACCCTCGTTTTTTTGACGTTTTGGCTTAATTTTAATATGCAACCTAGAACTGAACACACGTTGTTTTTTGAATTGACTATAAATGAGCACTAAACAGTGGTAAAATATTTTATTTGTTTTCCAAAGATCCGTGTTTAGAAACATTCTATAAGCTTGTATGATATATTTGTTATACAGTATATGTTTAAGCTATGTGTCAGCTAATCAAAACTGAGCACAGCTGGTAAGATTTATGAGAAATTATATTTTTTCAATGCAAACCAAACAAATTGCAATGAATTTAACAATACTGTATCCTTTCAAATGTTTTTTTCAGAGAACTGTGATGACTCAAGCACCCATGCAGCAGCCACGCAATGTTGGTGCAGCTGAGACCCTGGTGTTTGTTTGTGGCTGGCAGGTGCAGCATCTTGAAGGTGGTTGGGACTGCTTTCTCTTCTGTCCACTGCATCCATACAGACGAGCTGGAGGTGGTTCCCGTGTGACACGACACAGAAACTTTTGTTGTTTTGAATTAACTTACTGTTAATAAAATGAATCATAAACAACTAGTTTTTGTAATCAATTTCTTTCTTTACAGACCTCTGTATTGATAAATACATTTCCAAGTCATACATCAAAGTCAAATTTAAAAGTCAACTTTATTGTCCAAACTGCAATATGTACAGAACATACACAGGATTGAAATTGCATTTCTCTCAGATGCATGCATAATTTAAACAAACATTTAATAAACATGTTTACATCAGCAATTTTTACAAAGTAATGTTTAAATTTAATATAAATTATAATTGTTTCAGGTGTGCAAATATTAAATATTGTAAAACAAAAGAAACAAAGTGCAATAATCAATTAGAGTAATCCAAATTGTACATTATTAAAAAAGTTATAGGAAGCATACATTTTTAAACGTTAAAATTTAAAAGTTTCCTGTACTTGAATTTATGACTTATAAAAAAATCCCTTTCTGACATAGGTTATGGCCAGATGTGAACAGGTGGGTGTGTACACCTGTGTTACAGACCAGCCGGGTGCCCAGTCCACACAGGGTTAGAAGAAAACAAATAATAATTTAACACAAGCACATAGTTATTTACATAAAGGGTATCCTATTCTAAAAGAAGTTCACAGAACCAGATGCAAAGTGCCAAATGTGTGACATGTATTTCAAATTCAGCGGAAGATGATGCAGAGTCTCGGCCAGAGCTGCGTCATCTCTTGAGACCTCCATCCACGACAATGTTGGGTGCAGCTGAGACCTTGGTGTTTGTTTGTGGCTGGCAGGTGGAGCATCCTGCGGGTGGAGCATCCTGAAGGTGGTCTCGAGTGTTTGGGACTGCTGCACGGCTCATTCCCTGGATGTGGAACGCCTCATATGGAGCTAAAAAACAACAACACATTTTTAATCACCTTACAAAAAAACATACTTGAGAAACATTACTGTTCTATCACTTTGTTGACCTGTCAAACAGATGACCCAGTGCAAAATAAATACTGCTGCACAGATTATTATTATTATTTTACAAATACCTTGATCCACAACATTATTTGCAACAAAAGAACGCAGGTGCTGTGCGAATTTCTGTTCCCCCGTGAGAATCTGTTCCCCCTGTGTCGGGAGCGCGCACCCTTTCTCTCAAATAATGAAAAAACAACAACAACAAAAACCCAGAAAATAGCAGCTAGAAATAATTTTTCTCCAGTCATATTTTTAATTTGAATGAGATTTAGCCTACCACAAAGCCTACACTTATCTTTGCAGGAAGTTTTCTTGTCCTCTATCAGCTGCTTCCAGCCTTCTATATTAGTAATAAAAATTATAAATAGGCTATATATGATGTGTTGGTGGCTGATACTTTGTATTTGTCAGACTAGATTCTGTCGGAGATAAATAAATAAAAAACCTGTACAGTAGTCTACACCCCACACTCTAGACCAGGTTTATTTATTTAGTGGAGGTTTTATATTTATTTATTTATCACCAGGAGCTGTCGATTAAAATGAGCTATAACTGTGACACGATAGTGTGGACTCGTTTCAGAACTCAGATGCGCCTCACGGTCGGATCCCGACACAGGGGGAACAGATTCTCATCTCAGGGGGGAACAGAGCATTTAAACACAACTACAACACAAACTAAACGTTGATCAGCAACAGATGAAAACGCCACGACCTTATGTTATGTGGGGCCACACCGAAGCAAAGCTGCAGGTCGCAAACACAGCACATGAAGAAACACGTCATGTACTCAAAAGATAAATTATGGAATGAAAGGTGTAAAATGGTACTCACCTCCAAACGGATTGTAACCTGATGGTGTAAGGGTGGGTGAACATCAGTTTGAAGAGCTTTCTTGGAACATCGTGGCTCTTCTATGCTAATGCTATGTTGCTAATCGCTAATCCAACCCCTGAACTCTGGAGGGGGAGTGACCTGGGAGTGACCTTCTCGGGGGAGTGGCTCCACTTTTATACTGAGGCAGCAGAGGCTGTGACGACATCGTGCGAAAATTAATGACTGTGCGAAACGTAAACTAATGAGAAAATCAGGGTGCAATACCACAGTTCAACCCATAGGACTACAGATACTCGTTTTTAGACCAAATATTGCCGATTTTAACTAATACGAACAATTTCATGAAAATTAACACAGAAATAGTGCTCTGAAACATTTTAAACACATTCTGGGGAGTTTATCAGCTAAAAAAAGTTAAATTTGGGTTTTGTCGCTCTTTAAGCTGCAGTAAAGTTTTCTTTATTCTTTTTGATATTTTATTTGTTTTGTTTAATATTTATTTTTGTGTTTTAACTATTTTTTCACATTTTGTGTTTTTTATTTTTTCTAAATATTTTATTATTTGTTTAAAGGGTTTTTGTTGTTTATTTTATTTAGCTTTTTGTAAATACTTGTTTTGTATTGTTAGTGTTAAAAGTCTACAAGTACTTAAGATTAGAAAGTGTATTTTATATTTATTTTCTTACTTTTGATTTTTATATTTCTTTATAGAGAATGTAAATTGTTTTTGTGCAGGTTTTACATTGTTCTTCTTGTTGAGATTTTAATGTGTCCTATTTGTTACTGAAGTTCTGTTTTTAAGGATACTTTTTTAGCATTGAAGTTGTTTTTTGCCTGACATGGCTTGTTACATGTTGTGATTTAAAGATTAAATATAAAAACACACCATAATCTTTTATTGCATTTTTTTATTCTGTGTATGTAAAACTATAGGTTTAGAGCCCCCTTGTGGTCAAATAGAGTTAATACCATTGAACAAGTTCATTTAGACAAAAGCAAAACAAACAAAAAGACTGTACTTATGTAGGATCTTTCTACCTGCAAATGAAAAAACACAATTTGTACCATCAGATGCTCACACAATCATATATTTTTAGTGAGTGTGCTTAGCAGTAAACTATGATACACCATGGTCTTAGAATAAAAGTGTTGTGCAAAAGGTTTATAATTACATACAGCATTTGGTTTTGTGTATCTTTCAATGTCTACAAAGGCAAAGCAAAGTAGGGCCCCCAAAACATATCCTGCTTAGGGCCCCCAAACGTCCAGGTCCGGCCCTGGATGGGAGAAGCAAATGTGTCATGTTAATCTGAATTTAATTAAAAAAACAAAACAAAGAAATGTTAATTGTGTAAGGCGGTTTACAGTTTATTAAGACTTTTGTTCACGCTGAGAGAAAACCATATCTAAATTACATGCAGCATACAAAGATGTTATTAGTACCAATGACTTGACTTTCTTCTGTGTAAATGAAAACTATCATGTTCCGAGGAAGTAGGACCAATGAATGCAGAAAAATATGAGGAGCTTGAGTGAAAACTTAAGATTTATAAAAAAAATAATAAAAAAATGCTGACATGGCAGCAGCAAAAACTAAAACTAGGGGGGATAAGGTGGCAAGCAACATGGATTGGGCGTGGAAGCCACAGTGGCAGACTACAGATAAATTAAAACAAAGGGAATAAAAAGACTGGAACGGATCGAGGCTGCGAGCGGCTGCAGCTGAGAATAACGGGGAACTGGTGTGAGCGAAGGAGCAGGACGATGCTGAGCCTGACTGTGGAAGAGGACTGAAGGTAATGAAATACTAGAGACACCTGAACACAAACTATAGAAAGTGATCACAATGGCATAAAATAGACAGAAAAAGTTACAAAAACATACAAGTCCCGACAAAAAACACCATCACTTTTCAAAAAAAAGTTATTACTTCATGTGAAGAGTATACAGGTAAGTTGTGGCTCAACTGATATAATTAAAACACACTCATTAGGCAGCATAATACAGAAGAGCTGGTTACATTTAGTGAAATCACAGAGTTTAATTTTATTTTCAACTCTGCTCTAGAAAATTCATCATGGCATCAATGCTTTCACACTAAAGCAACAAGCTTTCATTTAATTTGATGGATGGAATTTTTAGACTGAAGAAACAATTATTGCCAGGATTGTTAGTTTTTTTTAAACTTATTCTAAAATAAATAAATAAATAAAACTAAAAAATGTAAGGCTGTAAAATACATTTATTTTAAATATGCCACAACTTGTATCTAGATGTAGCTAGAACACATAAATACATATACACTGTATATATATATATATATATATATAATAATAATAATAATAATAATAATAATAATAATAATAATAATAATAATAATAATAATAAACTTTATTTGTATAGCACCTTCCTACAATGCCTTGCATTGACCAAGGTGCTTAACAGGATAAAAAGATGAATAAACTGGAACAATAAATCAATGAAAATAGAATAAGAAACAACAGCAATAAAAGAAGCAATGGAAATAAAAAATGCTACATACTAAAATAACACAAGTAATAAAAGTTACACGCTGAAAGCTTTTTTGAACAAGTGGAAATAAAAAGGCAATGGAAATTAAAAAATGTTACATATTAAAATACCAGAAGTAATAAAAGTTACACACTGGAAGCTTATTTGAGCAAGTGGAAATAAAAAGGCAATGGAAATAAAAAATGCTACATACTAAACTACCAAAAGTAATAAAAGTTACACACTGAAAGCTTTTTTACACACTGAAAGCTTTTTTGAACAAGTGGGTCTTCAGTCTGGTTTTGAACAGAGTCAGATCAGAGGTGGCACGCAGCTCAAGGGGGAGGCTGTTCCAGGCTTTTGGGCCGGCAACAGAAAATGACCGGTCTCCCCATTGTTTGTACCTTGAGCGAGGCACCTCCAGCAGGTGTTGACTGGCAGAGCGTAAATCTCTGCCGGGCTGATGGGCTTTCAAAAGTTCTGAGATGTACAGAGGAGCAAGTCCATTCAGAGCTTTGAAAACAAACAGGAGCAGCTTGAACTGTATCCTGAACTGAACCGGGAGCCAGTGTAGAGAGGACAGGACAGGAGTGATGTGTTCATATTTTCGTGTGTTGGTCAAAAAGCGCGCGGCAGAGTTCTGTACAAGCTGTAAACGGGAGATGGAGGATTGATTAATACCAACATACAAAGCATTACAATAGTCAAGTCTGGAGGTCACAAAGGCATGGATGGCCTTCTCCAGATCACCACGGCTGAGAAATGACTTGACTTTGGAGAGCAGTCGGAGCTGAAAGAAGCTGGTCTTGACAACAGAACTGATCTGTTTATCAAACTTTAAGTTGGAGTCAAGCTGCACTCCAAGATTTCTGACCACCGGGTTGAAGTGGGGGAGGGGGAAACCAACACTGGGACTGGGAAGGATGTTGCTGGTGTCACCAGGTGCACTAAATAAAATGCATTCAGTTTTATCTGTGTTTAGGTGGAGGAAGTTTTGAGAGAGCCAGTGCTTAATGTCATTTAAGCAGTTGACAAGAGTGTTTGAACTGGGTGAGGGGTTGGGAGTGACTGGCAGATAGATTTGTAAATCGTCTGCATACATGTGAAAAGACAGGTTATGACGTGCAATGATTGATCCTAATGGCAGCATGTAAAGAGAGAAGAGGACTGGCCCTAGAATAGATCCCTGTGGTACGCCAGAGGTCAGAGGGGTTGATGAAGAGGAGGACAGATCGCCTATCATGACAGAAAAAGTTCTCCCAGACAGGTAAGATTTGAACCACTCAAGCACAGCTCCCTGGAGGCCAACCTGCTGAGACAAGCGGTTGATTAGTACCTGATGGTCGACGGTGTCAAAAGCTGCTGAGAGGTCTAACATCACCAGCAGAGCAGGGTTTTTTGCATCCAGGGACAGAAGAATGTCATTCTGTACTTTGAGCAGTGCAGATTCAGTGCTGTGACGAGCTCGAAAACCTGACTGAAATTTTTCAAACAGGTTGTTGAGTTCTAGAAAAGATTGAAGTTGAATAAAAACAATCTTTTCTAGGACCTTTGATAGAAATGACAGATGTGAAACTGGTCTGAAATTAGAGAGAGCTGTAGGATCTAGGCCTGGTTTTTTGAGAAGAGGCCTGACCACAGCATGTTTGAAAGCAGATGGCACAAAACCTGAAGATAGACAGCTGTTAATAAATGACAAAACACAAGGACCAATTACATCAAAGGACTGTTTGAACATTTTAGAGGGAATGATGTCCAGAGAACAGTTAGTTGGTTTCATCTGCTGAACCACCTTGGTGAGGTGAGGGAGTGAAACCAGGTCAAATTGGTCAAAAACAGCTGTGGTTATTGCAGACGCACAAGACTGGATGGTGTTGGATGAACTGACAATGTTCTGCCTGATAGAGTCTATTTTGTTGACAAAATAGCTCTGAAAGTCATCGCAGGTAGACTGTGTGGCAGTTTTCAGAACATTGACAGATGGGTTGATGACAGACTGGAGTGTGCTGAAAAGCGTCCGCGGCCGGTTGGAGCTGGTGGAGATTAAATTGGAGAGGTACTGTGACTTGGCCTGTTTCACAGCATTATGATACTCACAGAGACAGTCTCTCAGTATTCCTTGAGATACATGAAGCCGGTCGCGCTTCCATTTTCGTTCTGCTTTTCTGCAACGTTGTCGAAGAGCTCGCGTCGTTTCGTTGAGCCATGGTGAAGGTTTGTTCTTTGAAGATGCCTGTTTGAGAGGAGCGATGGAGTCCAAGATCGTTGTGCAGGTGTGATGGAAGGAGCTGATGAAGTCCTCAGGATGTAGAGATGGGTCCAGGCTGACAGCAGAGCAGAATTCAGTGCTCTTAAAGGCGTCAGTGAACTCACTTGGAGTGGATGGGGTGATAGAGCGACAGAAACGTGCTGGGAGAATAGCTTTCGGTGCAGGAGAGGTGAAAAATTCGAATAATATGGGAAAATGGTCTGAGATACAGGTGTCCAGGATCTCCACAGCAGGTATTTGTAGGCCGTGGGAGATAATTAAATCGAGTGTATGACCCTGACTGTGTGTGGCCCCCGAGACCGACTGTGACAGGTTGAAAGAGTCCAGGAGGTCCTGAAACTCACATCCAAGCTGATTACTTGGGCAGCAGGTGTGCACGTTGAAGTCACCACAGAAAAGCCAAGAGTCAAACTTTGGCATTAGGTCAGCCAGTAGTTCTGAAAACTCACTGAGAAAGTTTTTGTTGTATTGAGGAGACCGATAAAAGAGGCCGCACAAAATAGGTTTTGCAGATTCCAGCACAAAAATCATACTTTCAAAACTGGAGTAATTTTTCTGAGGCAACAATCGGTACCTGAACGCCTCATTGAAAACTGCAGCCAGCCCCCCTCCTCTTCCTACTCCACGCGGAGCGCTCAGATAAGAGAAGCCAGGTGGGAGGAGTTCAGAGAAGGAGCTGTTGTCTCCAACTTTCTGCCAGGTTTCCGTGATCAAAAACAGATCCAGACGATGAGTGGAGATCAAATCACTTAATATAAAAGTTTTATTTGTGATTGATCTGGCGTTAAACAATGCTGACCGTACAGGAACACAGCCAGTTACGTCACTCTCAGCTCGAGCGAGCGGGCGGAGGTTATGTTTAACGCAGCCTCGCTCCACAGCCCTCACGGGGGGGCAAGATGGAAACTGATCGCTGGCGTCATGATTGATAACAACAAGGCATCTGTTGCGGCGAGCGAAGGAACGACGGACATCAAAGACGCTGAATTCAGGAGGTAAGTCAGCAGTCGGCGTGTTGTGAGACGAGAGATACTTTTTAAATCTCACCAGGAGACCTGCTCTCGTTCCACGTCTTCTGCGCCGCTTGTTGCGTGGCAGCGTGGTCGTGTTGCGTTGTAGGTAGGCAGGAATGGACGCCAAGAAAGGTGGAGGTGGAGGAGGCTTGAAATGTCCATATTTGCCAGTAGCCGGTGTGTTGATCAGCGAGTCTCGGAGGCTTAGAAGAGTTGAGCGATCATAGACCAGGAGCGAGGATGCATCGTCGATGAAAAAAAGGCAGAACACGAACAACAGTGAAAAGTACAGGAGAGCATGTAGACGGCGTTCCATCAGCAAAGGCGCCATCTTGAATCAATATACAGCAAGCCCTCGAGTTACGTCAGGGATTGGGACCTACGTGAGTGACTTAGGTCGATTTTGTCGTACCTCGCGGACCAAAAACACCTGCCTGTCGTAGGTCCGCGTTTCTGACATAGGTCGCGGCTATACCGCTAACGGAGCGCCGCACACATATTTAATGGCATGAGACTGAACAAGCAGACATACTAGGCCATGAACATGCACAGAACTGTACAGTAAATGAATACAGTACTGTACAATAAATAAAAAATATAATGTCTTACTTTGAGCTGGTCAAAGCCTGCCTTCGTCTTTTAGCATCAGCTCGGGTGCGAGCTCCCCCAGCTTCCTTACGCTCCACACGCACACACGTGGTCAAAACTGTTTAAAAGAATGACTGTTAGCTTCTTAACTTCATATATTTGGAGCCAGAAAAAAAAAAAAACTTACTGAAAGCCGTTTCTCCGCGATAATCCTCCATCCAAAACAACTGCTCGGCGTTAGCTACGGTTAGGCCCCGCCATTAGCAGCACTGGTTAGCATGTCAGTTCATTCAAAAAGGCTGTCGGCTTTGTATCTCCGCGTTAGCTCGGTGTCCCCCGACTGCCAGGCGGACATTTGCGGCGAGCTCCCGGCCGCAGATGGCCCCTCCGCGGCATGTCGGCTCGGTGTCTTCGCCTGTGTTAGCTGCTCTGTTAGCTGCTGTCGTTAGCATGTCGGGCGGCGTTGTTAGAGCGATCACGGGGGCGATCGGCGGCTGCTCCTCCGGGTCTGAGACGTCCACAGAGTTGACCGAGTGTTTCCAGCAAATTTATCCGTATGAGGCAACCCTGAACGGACACACGGTCCTCTAAAGCCAGCTGACAGGAGCGTCTAGAGCTCCATTGACCGCAGTACAGTAGTAAAATGGCGACCGGAAACGACCGGAAGTTGCGTAAATACGATCAAATTGTAATTAAAAATGAAATATTAATAATTATACTTTATTTATAAAGCCATTTAAAACAACCACAGCTGCAACAAAGTGCTATACACATGAAATTAATAACATAAAAAAAAAAAAAATAATAATAATATATATATTTTTTTTTATCATATTTTTATTAAATATGATAAAATCGTAAGTCTGAGTTGCCGTAGGTCGCGGGTGACGTAGGTCGAGGGTTTGCTGTATATATATATATATATATATATATATATATATATATATATATATATATATAT
>JBBPBX010005980.1:0-70057 GCA_038048925.1 Garcialebias charrua
GGTTTCACAGTTCAACCGATTTTGCTCACATGATTTCGTTTTGTGAGCCTGGGTTCTAGAGCTTATCACGTTACGCTTTAGATCTGTCTGATTGATGCTTTTCATCCGTGTTGGATGTCTGTGTGGGCTGAAAGCTACGGCTGCGCTCACTGGTGATAACAGCGCCTCTATAGCGGTCAGATAGAGAAATTACAGTCGCTGTGATAAACTCACTTCCAGCGCTGTGACCCCTGCTGGTTACATTAGAAGACGCAGTCTTCCTGTAATGTGTACATGTAACTGTTCCTGTTTTAAACGGGAAACATTTTGAGAATATTGTACTCACAGCACACTTTAATTTGATTTTCACATATAATCAAATGTTGATGGCAGAACAGTTACACAGATTTAATACAGACATGTATGTTTTTAGATAAAACTTAACAGTTTATCTTTAATTCTGTGCAAAACTGGCTCTCTGTCCCTGTTTTGTTTTAAACTGCGAGTTTAAAATAACACACATGAGGCGTCCTTTGCTTTGGTTTTCAAAAAAAATCTCACAACGACAGCCGTTTTTGTTTGACCTTGTCACAGGTCGACAAATTACTAAACATCACTGACTTTTATTTCATTTAACATCTTGGATGTTTTCTGAGCAGCTCATACACTTTGCATATTTGCAAGCTGCGATATGAGACCCACTTTACTTGGTTTTTCGCAGAAAATCAGTACACAGATGGACGTTCAAACAGGTGAACCACCTGAGGGGGCCTCCTCTCCTATCTATCCTAGATGGATGGATGGGGGCCTTGGGATTCCTGCCCGTGCTTCCTGCAAAGTGGGGGAATCTGTTTCATCGTATGCTAATTACTTAGCTGCTAGGAACGTCCGTCAGGATAAGTGGGAAAAGCCCCTGTCATTCTACGACAGGCTAATCTCGGTCTACTCCGGGGGAAAAACTGTCCCTGGATTAGAGGAAAATATGGAGTTTAAACGTCTTTTCATTATGAATCTTATGCCTTTTCAAATGAAATGTGTTCATTTCAAGGTTGATTGCAAAAAAGATTCCATGGAAGTGATAAGACAATATGCTGCGTCAGTTTTTGAGGCCGAAATACAACCTAGGATACCATCAGAGGTTTGTACAGGTCAAAAGGTCACATCCCACTCGCAGGAAGTAGTAGAGGTTCCCTCTCCTTCAAAGTGCGAGAGGTCACAGGTTTTTCATAATAACATACAACAGCATGGTGCTACGAGCTGTAGGAGTTCTGAACCCCCTGCCCCTCAGGTTGAAAACCTTGAGAGGAGCAGAGAACCACACAAGGTAGGTGTTCGCCCTCCAGATGAACCCAGATGGTCCGGATCGAACCAAAAGAGTTCTCTCATGGATCTCACAGTGGGTGAACTTCGAGAGAAGTTGATGTCTGGGAACCGTGACCCTTTGAAAAATGGTCTGTCCCGACATGTACCCCCGAGAAGCGACCCTCCTGCCCCTGCCCCTCGAGCTGCACAGCTCGAGACATGCAATGAGTCACACATGCTCCAGATTATGGAAACGGCGCCTCCGCGCGAGGACGTGACTGAGGTTGTGAGTTGTTTGTCAAATGATTTGAATGTTACAGTGGTTGACCAAGCTGACACAACGTGTGACGTTGTCCTTGATGATAACACAAACAACGTTGTTCAACCTGATGAAGCGACGCGCAGCACTGCCTTTTGCAACAACTCAGTGCACACAGTTGACATCAACAACGTCAACACTGACATGAATGCTGACGGCAAACAAATTGCTGATGATCAGCGTACTAAAAGTCCAGATGCTGACAGCAAACAAATTGCTGAAGATACACATCCTGAAGGTCATGAGGCAGACAGCCATCATGATGCTGACAGCGACGACAATTACACAGACAGAGTCACACGTACTCAGACACGTGTGGAAAAACCTGAACGGTTTCTGTGTAACTTTATAAAAAGGGGGATAGCTAAGAGAGCTTACCTGCCACTCACATTGGAAGGGGTCCTCGCGCAAGAAGCGCTCCTGGTTAGCGGCTCAGACGTGTCTGTCATGTCAGCCGAACTGTTTGAGGAGCTAAGGACCGCCGCTAACGATGTTGACAGGCAAATACCCTTTGTGAAAGACACTTATGGTGAGCAACTGGGCCTCGCAAATACGAGAACAACCCTAATAGCTATGGTTCACATGCAGATTGGCGAAATGTCACTGTACCACCCGGTATATGTGTCTGAACTTGTCTCACTCCAGACTCCATTTGTGGTTGGCCAAGATTTTATTGATCGCTTTGAAGCGATTATAAATTATGGCAACCAGACAATGTGGGCCACAGTGAGCAGTCCACTGCCATTCGTGGTACCTCCCCAAGGTCAGGACACTGACTGTCTGACAACAGGTACCGCTGAGGTCACATGGGATTCCCCAACAGAGACCACAGACCCGGTAAGTGAACCTTCGACTACAGGTGAAACAGAGGAGACTCAACAATTGGACCAGACTCTGGCCCATCACGAGGACCTCCTCTGCGAGCTGACACCTTCAGCACTCCCTGACCACTTCCTACCACAGGTAGATGAAGGTGTGGAGATCCAAGAGTCCCGCACCGAGAACGCTGTGCTGTCCTCTGGGACAGGTAATTCAGTTATCATCCAAGCTTTCAGTGAAGTCTTGGTTCAAGGACATCTGAGCCCACGTAGTGACAGTCTACAACACGCTGACAGTCACTTGGACTTCATTGTTACTGATTTTGAGGACCCCTCCTCAAACAAAAGGGGGGCAGACTCACACTTCCTACCACAGGTAGAGGACGGTGTAGAGGTCCATGGATCTCGCACCGAGAACGCTGTGCTGTCCTCTGGGACAGGTAATTCAGTTATCATCCAAGTTTTCAATGAAACCTTGGTTCAAGAGCATTTGAATCTAGAACTACTCAGCAATGACATAGTTCTTACAGACTCAAAGAGCACCTCTTCATTCATGAAGTGGGATGACATACATCACAACGACAGAGACACGCCTGCGACGGCGCCGACAGTTGTGACACACCTGCATTACGCAGAAAGAGGTAAACGTACAGAGATACGTTGGCCGAAACCTAAAAGGTTCCTGCGTACTGTCTACTCTAAGCTGCGTAAACAGCCTAAACTAAACAAAGGCATCCTAACTCGTGCCCATGGACGGACGTCCACACCTGTGTGCGTGGTCCCTCATGACCACAGGGGGGTGATGTTAGGCCATGCCCATGTCAAGGACAAAGATTTCAATAACCCCACAAACGACAAAGATCTCGCAAACTCACAGACTTCATGGGAAAATAAGGTCGTCCAAGCACAGGATAGTAAATAAACTAAACAGTTTAAACTATACTAGTTGCGAAAAGAAACCGTTCCAACTAGAACTTAGAAACGCTAAGAATAATACCCACAACAAAAAACTAACCTTAACAACCGTTTAAATCTGGAGGATTTAATTGACATCGGTTATAAAGCTAAGAACTGTTTTTCTTGTGTGTGACACGTTGGAATCTGACGACCAGAGTGAGTTTGACGTAGTGAAACGTTGTTTTTAGTTGCTTGATTGCTACTTTTGTTGTTATTGAAGTTGTTATTGTTTTCTGAACACTCCCAGCCAAAAGAGGTTTTGATTGTTGTTAAGTTGAAAACTTAAATGGATTTAACTATGCCAACATGCTGTTCATTTTGTTAAAGATCTCAATCTTTGAAAAGTCATTGTAGATCAATACTACTTAAGGTACTATAATCTACACTGACCTCCCAATCATTTAGGTAGAACCGATTCGATCGTTTCTATTCTAGATCTATTCATTTTGATGAGTCTCGCCATAGACTTCAAAATTTTTAGGGATTACCAAATCTTGCGTCGTTCGTCTAAAAGACAACAGACACTTAGACCAAACTAGATTTCATTTTTTTTATTTTAGTTTAACCTAAACTAAATAATGAATGGAGGAATAGTTTGAATGAAGAGGCCTTCGTTACAGAAGCCCTCCCCATTTCTATAGGTATAGATCCCTATTTCTGATTTTTACAGCATTGATCCACCCCTTAATTGGTAATTTTAGCTGATCTAATCCATGATAGCTTACATACCAGGTGCATATAGGTAAGGCTTAATGTAGAATCCCAATCATAAGCCCACCTTAAACCACATAATTGCATGACACATTGAACCAGGGTGGCACCGACTGGAAGCCATCCAGCCTGCAACCTTCGATGTGGGGACCTGCTGATCCAACGTTGGTCTTCAACCTTCATCCAAGGGCCGCCTCCTCTGCTTCAATCGAGGGATCCCCTCTACATGCTGATTAAATTCCATTCTTGCTGATGAAATCAATAACCCCCATCGTTGTGGATTTACCGTTGTGGATTATAAGACTTTGTTTTCCAAGGGATCACAGACTCAGTTTTCCATGGGTTAACAGACTATGTTTTCCAAAGGATTGAAAGCTTACCGCAAAGGGATTACCTACGAACAGTATGGAATTTCCAAAAACATTATGGGAGTATAATTTTGAACTTTTTGATTTTTCTTTTTCCACTTGCTGGATTACATAGAGGTCAGAGACATTCGGTGGTATCCTTTCGTGTTGGAACTCATCCCCAAGGACAGGCGATGATTTCCAAAAAGGGGGACTGTAGGGATACAGCACTCTCATGTCCGTATGGGATATGGGCCTCTCCACATCTCTCTGAAACTCTCAGTGTTACACCTTCTTGAAACTCTCAAGGAGTTTCTCAAGGACAAGTGGACTCTATATTGGTTAACAATTATTATGGATTAATGGACACTAATTAATCAGATTGAACTTTCTCTTTAATGTGTGTTAATTCAGAATTGATCAAACAGTATTTTTGTCATTTCAATGATGATTTTACTAAACTGGTATATTTTAAATATGACAAAGTTAAGAGAACATCTCAGAATGATCATGCTTTGAACTGTCTGCTCTAGGCAGAATAAGTGTCGAAAGTTGAAGGAACAATCCTTCGTATTTGTTTGAACTGTTTTTGTTTCAAAGGAAAAGTGCTAGACATAGCTTGCTTTCGGTCTCCCGTCCTTTCTAAAAACAATGAATCAGTTCTCAAAACAAAGTACTGACTTGTGCACATGCACCTGCATCTTCTCACGTATGTTTTCTATGTTTTGTCTACCCTATCATCTGTCACTCAAACTCACTCATTTGCAAAGTCACACCCTCTCTAGGGGTGCAACAACCAATCAGCAGGAAGTATGTGACTAAGTCACACCCCCTTCTTAAGGGGCACTTCCTGGATTTTGTTTTAGAGTTTTTGGGAAGAGAACTAACTGCCAACTGGTTTCTCTCCCTGGAGAAAGCTGGAGACGCCCGGTCATTGTGCCAACTCGACCCACGTCTTCAGCAAAGGTTCAAACAGCACGTCAGCTGTGAACCTCTTCGAGTGTCAGAGCTCCAAGAGGTGACACTCTTTCTGAAGTTATCTTGAACAAAACCAGAACCAGGCATCACTCTGGGAGGCCGACGCAGACGGTCTCGAGACCGTGGCAAGATGAAAGTGGTCGCCTGTAAAACGCAGCAGCATGCACGTCTGGCTTGACTAATTTACCGGAGTCGAGACAGGATCATCTTCACGAAGGTAAAAGTGTTTCATCACGGGACGGACGTCCAGCCGAAACCGAGCAGAGGGTGCCATCACTGGTTAACATCTCAAGATAAGATTCAACCATTTCCTTTCAATCTTTTATCTTTCCTCCTTAAACTCCTCCTTATGTTTGTTTTCATCATGGTAAACTTTAAGTAATGTGCCAACAGAAAGTTCCAACTGTCTGTTTGTTTTAATTTGAATTCTTGTCAACGTAGTTATTAAATCAGAGCTAATATCGATACAAATGTTTAATGTAATTCTGTGATAGTTTCAATAAAAGGTCTATTTTCTGGTAGACCAATATAAATTGAAGTCTAAGCGTGAAATTACATTACTGGCTAATCACATCGTTAGATTTATTGATTTATTCTGAAAAAGTTGAGACCCCGTGAATTGGTGGCAAGTTTGTGCAGATTAAACTCTGCTCAGACTTGCGCATCTAAAGATATAGGTAAGTCAGTAAACTGACCAGAAAGTCCTATATCTCTACAATAATGGTGGTCCAGTAAGTGTTTAAATACCTTACCCCACCTTATTCCTTTACATTAGTTAAAGCCTGCCTGTCAGTTAGTTCCTTGTGGTGTCCTCGTTGGGTCTCCCCTGATGTCTCCTGTGTTGATCATGTCTCCTAAGAGTGAGTTTGCTGCCCTGTCAGCCTTTTTGATTTATTATCATTAAATATCTATTTTTGTATTCCTTCCTCCTGTGTACTCTTGTCTGCACCATTGGGTTCATTGATAATAATAATAATAATAATGAATTTAATTTATAACGCGCTTTTCATTAGTGAAAATCTCAAAGCGCTACACACATTGAATGCTACACACATTCATACACCGGTAGCGGCAGACTACCATGCAAGGTGCTTTCCAGTCCTACCGGGAGCAACTCGGGGTTAAGTGTCTTGC
Organism: Garcialebias charrua; assembly: GCA_038048925.1. Taxonomy (NCBI): domain Eukaryota; kingdom Metazoa; phylum Chordata; class Actinopteri; order Cyprinodontiformes; family Rivulidae; genus Garcialebias; species Garcialebias charrua. The sequence goes on from JBBPBX010005980.1 coordinate 6,546, forward strand.
CCAAGGACACAACGACACATGGTGTGGGGAACCGGGATTCGAACCGCCAACCTTCCGATCGGGGGACGACTGCCATTACCACTACGCCACGGCCGCCCCACGATCCGTGATCCGTCTGAAACCCTGACAGTAGGACACCACCATAAAACATGAACCCAGTAGACAAGTATTGTTTTTCCAGACTCCCTTTTGAGGATTATTCAAGGCTCTGTGATACAGTCCAGAGATATTTGAACTCGGACTTCTCCTGTGATCTGTTGGAGAGGTGGGAGGCCACCACAGCCATGTTTCAGGAATATCTTTGTATTCCTTGGTTAATTGACTCCCCTGGTATGGAGGAAATTCTGGACGAAGTATTGGTAGAGAAGTGTTGGTTGGAGCCACTCATCCGACTCCAGGCAGTCCGTCCTAGTCCTCCACCAGATCTGGACTTTCCTGTTTTTAAGCCTGCAGCCACCAACAACCAGCAGCCTGTTACAACAGCTACCAGCCAGCTTCCAGCAGCTAAAACAGCTACCAGCCAGCTTCCAGCAGCTAAAACAGCTACCAGCCAGTTTCCAGCAGCTAAAACAGCTACCAGCCAGCTTCCAGCAGAGGTCGTCACCGTGGATTTCTTACTGGCGCTCCTGAGTGAAATCAGAACATTGAAGGAAGCTACTCCAAACTCTGCTGCCAACTTACATCTGTTAGCCTCTCCAGAACCTGCAGCACCTGAATCTATTGCACCAGACCCAGTTGCAGTTAAGGCTTCTCGCTCCAGCAGAAGGAGGGGTAGACGTGGGTCTCAGGCCCCCTCTCTGCCCAACCCGCCGACTGCAGCAGACGTCTCCTCGCCGACTGCAGCAGACGTCTCCTCGCCGACTGCAGCAGACGTCTCCTCGCCGACTGCAGCAGACGTCTCCTCGCCGACTGCAGCAGACGTCTCCTCGCCGACTGCAGCAGACGTCTCCTCGCCGACTGCAGCAGACGTCTCCTCGCCGACTGCAGCAGACGTCTCCTCGCCGACTGCAGCAGACGTCTCTTCGCCGACTGCAGCAGACGTCTCCTCGCCTGCAGCAGACTCGACGGACGTCTCCTCGCCTGCAGCAGACTCGACGGACGTCTCCTCGCCTGCAGCAGACTCGACGGACGTCTCCTCGCCTGCAGCAGACTCGACGGACGACTCCTCGCCTGCAGCAGACTCGACGGACGACTCCTCGCCTGCAGCAGACTCGACGGACGACTCCTCGCCTGCAGCAGACTCGACGGACGACTCCTCGCCTGCAGCAGACTCGACGGACGACTCCTCGCCTGCAGCAGACTCGACGGACGACTCCTCGCCTGCAGCAGACTCGACGGACGACTCCTCGCCTGCAGCAGACTCGACGGACGACTCCTCGCCTGCAGCAGACTCGACGGACAACTCCTCGCCTGTAGCAGACTCGACGGACGACTCCTCGCCTGCAACAGACTCGACGGACGTCTCCTCGCCTCCTGGTCCCAAGTCTTCGGAGGGTCCCGACGCCTCTACGTCTTCGGAGGGTGCCGAGGGGTCCCAGGAGGGACCCCCTCCAGTTTCCTGTGCCGAAGGGTCCTAGGAGGGACCCCCTCCAGTTTCCTGTGCCGAGGGGTCCCAGGAGGGACCCCCTCCAGTTTCCTGTGCCGAGGGGTCCCAGGAGGGACCCCCTCCAGTTTCCTGTGCCGAGGGGTCCCAGGAGGGACCCCCTCCAGTTTCCTGTGCCGAGGGGTCCCAGGAGGGACCCCCTCCAGTTTCCTGTGCCGAGGGGTCCCAGGAGGGACCCCCTCCAGTTTCCTGTGCCGAGGGGTCCCAGGAGGGACCCCCTCCAGTTTCTTGTGCCGAGGGGTCCCCTGAAGGACCCCTCTAGTTTCTTGTGCCGAGAGGTCCCCTCTAGTACCGCAGACGTCTCGACGCCGATGGAGGGTCTCCGTACCGCAGATATCACCACGCCGGCACCCAGACTGGTTCCTGGTTCCGGCTCTTCGGTGAACGACGAAGACCCAACCTCGACCTCTACAGGGGGTCCCAGCTATGCAGACTCTTCGTTCTCGACAGAGGGTCCTAGTGCCACAGCCGTCTCGCCGCTCAACGAAATGGAGAACGTCCCGCCGATCGATGCCGACGTTCCGCTGCTCGACGACTACGTCTCAACGCTCGATAAGGTTTTGACGCTCGAAGAAGGCTCAGCACTCGAGGTGGTCTCGGCGCTCGCAGAAGTCTCGACGCTCGCTGAAGTCTGTGCACCAGCCAACGTGGTTCTTACCTTGCAGGGACGGCCTCCCAGCCAACGACCGCCTGACCGACTCCTGCCTGAGAGACGGCATCCCGGACGACCACCTGACCAGCTCCTACCTGATGGTCGGCATCCCGGCCGACCGCCCAACCGGCTCCTGCCTGATGGGCGGCCTCCTGGCCGACCACCCGACTGGCTCCTGCCTGATGGACGGGCCGTTGCCCGCCTGGACGTTTTTGTGTTCATGTCTTTAGTTTAGCCTGTGTCTTAGTGTTTGTCCTTGTCTGTTTGTGTTTGGGCCCGCCGTCCTTGCTGTTCCTCCCTCCGCCCGCCCTTGTCTTTTTGGGAGGGGGGTTCTTGGGGACGCCTGGGGGCGTCTTTGTGGGGGGGGGTACTGTCAGGATAGCACCATGGCACCATCTAGTGGGCATCCTTTGTCTGTTCTCCTTTTGCTTTTTGTTAGCCAGCTCCTGAAGTTTGTTTTTTAGTTTTATTTAGTTTCCCTTTTACCAGTCTTCCTAATTTCATGGTTAGCTTACTCCCTAGATCCTACTCCAGTATTTATTAATGTTTAGGTTTGATAATTCCCCTGGTCTCCTTGTTTATCAGTTCTTAATTCTTGTATTTAGTTTATACATCTCCAGTCCTTTCTCCTAGTTCAAGTCTCCATGTTTGATTACTCTGTTTAACCTTTACTCTTAGTTTAACCTTTATTAGTTTCCCTTCTGGTTTTGATCACTCTTGGTTTAACCTCCAGTTTAGTCTCCTTTTATTTAAACCTTTATTTATTAGTTTACCAGTCCTGCTCTGTGTTTTTAGTTAGTTAATTGTTCCCAGGTGTTTTGTGATTGCGTCCTGTCTTGTCTCTGTGTATATATAGCCTGCCTGTCAGTTAGTTCCTTGTGGTGTCCTCGTTGGGTCTCCCCTGATGTCTCCTGTGTTGATCATGTCTCCTAAGAGTGAGTTTGCTGCCCTGTCAGCCTTTTTGGTTTATTATCATTAAATATCTATTTTTGTATTCCTGCCTCCTGTGTACTCTTGTCTGCACCATTGGGTTCATTGATCCGTCTGAAACCCTGACAACATCATTCATTTGCACAAACTGTTTCCTGTCCTTCAAATAGCTAGATACCCACTGTAATGCTGGTCCTCTAACACCATACTTATTTAGTTTTTCAAGGAGAATGGTGTGGTCAATGGTATCAAATGCTTTTTTTAGATCAACAAAAACACTAACACAGTACTGTTTATGATCGACAGCATTAGTTATTTGTTCCATTAAATCCATGAGAGCCATTGATGTAGAGTTTTTTCTCTAAACCCATACTGACTGCTACTTAAAATATTTTGTTTATCAATAAATTGATCCAATCTGGTCACAAATAGTTTTTCTAGAATTTTTGAGAACTGTGGTAATTAGGGGCGGCCGTGGCGTAGTGGTAATGGCAGTCGTCCCCCGATCGGAAGGTTGGAGGTTCGAATCCCGGTTCCCCACACCATGTGTCGTTGTGTCCCTGGGCAAGACACTTAACCCCGAGTTGCTCTCGGTAGGACTGGAAAGGCGCCTTGCATGGCAGTCTGCCACTACCGGTGTATGAATGTGTGTATGAATGGGTGGATGGTTGGTATTGTAAAGCGCTTTGGGGCTCCTCATCGGGGGCTAGAAAGCGCTATATAAATAAGCTCCATTTACCATTTACCATTTAATAAGGATATTGGCCTATAATTATTGAATAGACATTTATCACCATTTTTAAAAAGAGGAATTACCTTTGCTACTTTCATGTTATCTGGAAATATTCCTGTTGAAAAAGATAAATTGCATATATATGTAAACGGTTCAATAACATAACTTATTATTTCTTTTACGAACATCATATCCATGTCCACCCAGTCTTTTGATCTCTTGTCTGAGAGATTTTTTACCATTTTCATAATTTCCTCTTTGTTAGTTCCACTAAGAAAAATACTGTTGGTGCAACTTTTAATTGAATGACACACCTTATTATCTACTTTTGGTATTTTAGCTGCAAGGCTTGATCCAATATTTACAAAATATTGATTAAATTCATTTACGATATCATTCTCATCATGTATTTCTTTGTCATCTTTCACAAAATATTTTGCAATGTTCGTTTTTGCTTTATGACTTTTTAGAACATCATTTATTACTCGCCATGTTGTTTTAGTGTCACCATTGCTCTTGTTTAATAAATCACTATAGTATTCTTTCTTGCATCTTCTTATAATCATTACCAATTTATTTTTATATTTTTATTCAGCTTGTTGTGTTCCCGTTTTTAAGAAACATAAATACAAGTAATTTTTTACAAGCATTTCTCAACCCTTTAGTCATCCAAGGTTGGTCAACAATATTTCTTTTTCTACGATTTCTTTGCACACAATTCTTTTCATACAGAGCTTCTAAAATGTTCATAAATTCATCATATGATCTGTTAACATCATCAATATACACGTCCTTCCAGTTTTGCTTCTGTAAATCATCTTTTAATTGATCCATAGCTTTTTTTGATGTGTTTATTATTTTTTTCTTAATTGTAACTTCTTTTGTAATGTTTTGATCATTTCTGTAGATAGTGAAAACTGGTAAATGATCACTTAAATCAGTTGTTAAGATACCACCTGTCATATCCCCATTAGTTATATTTGTGAAAATGTTGTCAATTATCGTAGCACTATGAGTTGTAATTCTTGTTGGTTTTGATATTAACGGATAAAGATTTAAACTATACATTGAATTTAGAAATGTGCTGATGTTATTTGAATCCGTTTTATTTCCCAGGTCAATATTAAAGTCTCCACACAAGAAAACTTTTTTATTTAAACTCTTTTCCAATAGTTGTATGATTTTATCGGTGAATATTTCTATATTTGATCCTGGTGATCGATATACACAACTTATGGATATGTTTTTAGCATTTTCGTTTAATATTTCTATTGTTATTATTTCCATAAGATTGTCAACAATTATTGACATTTCTTTAATTATTCTACACTTTATTTCATTTTTGACAAATAGAGCTACTCCACCACCTTTTTTATTGTTTCTGTTTAAATGATATAATTCATATCCTTCGATGTGAACATTATTTTTGTTTTCATCATTAAGCCATGTCTCTGACAGTGCTATTAATGTAAAAGTTCTGTTTAACTGTTTTAAATAATCTGTTATTTTGGATATATTTGCATTTATACTTCTACTATTGATGTGAATAATAGAGAGATCTCCATTTGTTATATTGATGTCATTAAACTTTTCTTCATTATAGTATTCACAGTCTTTTATAGCAGGATAAAAGTTTGCATCAACCATATCTTCAACATTGTATATTTTAAATTCTGAGTCTTCGTTTGTTGCTGTCATGTTTTAATGTATTTGTTTGTTTGTTCATTTTTGTCAATTTTTGTGTATGAACATGTGATAGTGATTGGTGATTTGTCATTTTTGAGCTCATTTAAATGTGTCTAAGTCTTTCAGATCTTTTATTATTTTAGCTTGAGAATTTTCATGTACTTTGATCTAGGGCTGGGCGATATGGAAAAAATCATATATCACGATATGGACTTTTTTATATCACGATAACGATATATATCACGATATATACAACACGATGCGTGTGTGTGTGTGCACAGGAAAAATTTGGACCAAAGTTTTTTTTATTTTATTATTTTACTACAGATAGTTACAATTATAAGAATGTGAACAAAAAGAACAAGGAAATTTGGACCAAAGTAGAAACTAGATCTACCTAAGATCTACCTTAATTCAAGGAGTACGATTATGGAATGACTTAATGACAAATGTTAAGGAAGCCAAATCATTCATTGTATTTAAGAAACTGGTAAAAAATGAATTGCTAAAAAAATATAAATTAATCTAATTTAATGTGTGATATATGTGAATTGAAAATTGACTGAGTTATTTACTTATTTTGTTATTATAGAAAATATTGTTTGAACTGTTATTAGATGAATAAGGAGCATATTTAATAAGATTTATTCTTCATCTGCTACCTTTCATTTTATTTTTTATTTTTTTCTATTATGAATACGTTAATTGTTGTATTTCATATTATAAAATGAATAAACTAACAAACAAACAACTCCTTTTCTACTTTGGTCCAAATTATTCCTGCAGGTGGCGGTAAAACAACAGCTGCTAATAAAACTCACGAAGAAGAAATCCGCTCTGAAGTTTGAGTAAACAAAGCAAGAAACAGAAAAGAGAAAACGTTGCGTTTGATTCCGGTTCTGTTGAGTCTCTGGTCTGTTTTGTATTGTTAACTGGACCCGAGTTGGGACTCGGTTGGACTCTGGGTTCGTGTCCTCTGGACCCATTTTGTCTCAGAGTTTCAGCGGAGCTAAATAATGGAAGCTAACAAGGTGAGCTTCCCCCTCTTTTTGGTAAAAGTTATTCTTCTCGGGCTGCCTGCGCAGCTGTTTTCTCCTTGTGACACCGGCTTCATGCGCGTGCGGCTCTGTTGCTCTCGAGTTAACAACGTAAAGCATGTGTTGCAAACCCGCGCATGCGTCAAACATAAAGCTGCGCCGTCATCTCGCAAAACCACAATAAGAAGCTTCTTTGCGACAGTTATTTTTTTATTCTTATTTATCACGATAGAGACGATAGAAGGAAAGTAGCACGATAGACACGTTTCTATCGTCCCCACGATATATATCGTCATATCGCACAGCCCTACTTTGATCCATATGTTTCCATTTCTTGTCCAAGTTTTTGTTATTTTTGTTTCCTTTTTCAACAACCTTGTTGCATGTCCAATGTTTGCGTTTTTTTTAGTTAGGTGTTCATTCATGAAGACATTAATTAATCAAATGGTTTAAATTAAATATCTGAAATAAAATCTCCACACCAAATATCAAACCATTTTCCTGATTATTAAGACAATACGATGAATTTGTCAGGATGATCTAAGTAAGAAAATGTATTTCTAAAAGTCAGTAATATATATGTTTGCTTGTAGGTCATTTTGACCAAATTTGACTTTAACCCCTGTTTGATGATGTGATGGGTCACATATTCAGTATGAAGTTCTAGTAAAACTAACCCTCTTTCAAAAACAAGGGGCGAGTAATCTGGTGATCCGACATAAATACATTCAGATAATCCTCCTTTTTAAAACATGGAGCGTGAAATCTGGTGATCTAACAAAATACTTTCAGCTAATCCTCCTTTTAAAACATGGAGCGAGAAATCTGGTGATCCAACATGTGTTCACATATAAACAACTTCAGTGTTGTTTCAGAAACAGTTCTCAACCATCATTAGCAAAGCAGATCCATCATAAACATTTCTCAACCATCAGGAGCAATTGGTATCCATCATAAACAGTTTTCAACTATCATTATCAAATCACATCATCAGGAGCAATTGACATCCATCAGAAACATGTTGCAACCATCATGTATGAAAAACCAGTGCCTTAGTGTACAGTCCAGGAACTTTAAAAAGCTAGAAGCAGCACAAAAAAAGCATAGAAAATTCCCTTACTTTGATTGAAGTTGAGGTAGACAGGCTTATTAGGTGGTTCTCATGTTCAAACATGGATCAGATGGAACTGCTTAGCCATTGAGCAATGATTCAACCATGAATGATGCAGTGTTTCCCCTAGTTAACTTGCCATGGCGGGGTGCTCATCTCATCCATGATTTTTGTTGACGGGGGACGGACACGTCTGAGTGCAGCTTGTAGGGGCAGGGGGCATTCAGCACGAGGGAAGAGGCAACGTGAGCACTCCCTTTAGCTTTTTAGCTAGAGAGCCTGTATTTTGCGCTGCTAGCTTAGTGCTATGCTAGTGCTAGGTGGGTGGGTGGGGGAGGTCAAGTTTGGTCTGGTAGGCGGGGTGCTCAGTTCTGTTGACGGGGTGGCGCACCCCGCTTGTATAATGGTAGGGGAGACACTAAATGATGGGTACATGGGAGTCCAGATGCGAGTTCAGGTCAGGTGTGTGGTCTTGATGAGAGCAGGTCTGTCCATCAGGTCAGGTGTGTTTTCCTGTTTTGGCAACAGTCATTGATGTGGATACATGACAGGGTTAGGCACAAGGTGTTGATGTACAGGTGATGGATGGAGAGGAGCTGCAGGAGGTAGTAGGATGGTGAGCAGAGAGCAGAGGACACAGGTCTGCCCATGAGGTCAGGCGTAGCAGGTGTTGTCTGTTGAAAGAGACACAAACATGAACATGTGAAGTTAAAGCAGGGTCATGACCTGCAATAAAAACAGAAAACACCGACAGAAAACAAGTTCAACTCACTGTTAGGCACAAGGTGTTGACGCACAGGTGATGATGGAGAGGAGCTGCAGGAGGTAGGAGGAGAGAGCAAAGGACACAGGTCTGCCCATGAGGTCAGGTGCAACAGGTGTTGTCTGTTGAAAGAGACACAAACATGAACATGTGAAGTTAAAGCAGGGTCATGACCTGCAATAAAAACAGAAAACACCGACAGAAAACAAGTTCAACTCACTGTTAGGCACAAGGTGTTGACGCACAGGTGATGATGGAGAGGAGCTGCAGGAGGATGGTGAGGAGAGAGCAGAGGACACAGGTCTGCCCATGAGGTCAGGCGTAGCAGGTGTTGTCTGTTGAAAGAGACACAAACATGAACATGTGAAGTTAAAGCAGGGTCATGACCTGCAATAAAAACAGAAAACACAGACAGAAAACAAGTTCAACTCACTGTTAGGCACAAGGTGTTGACGCACAGGTGATGATGGAGAGGAGCTGCAGGAGGATGGTGAGGAGAGAGCAGAGGACACAGGTCTGCCCATGAGGTCAGGTGCAACAGGTGTTGTCTGTTGAAAGAGACACAAACATGAACATGTGAAGTTAAAGCAGGGTCATGACCTGCAATAAAAACAGAAAACACTGACAGAAAACAAGTTCAACTCATTGTTAGGCACAAGGTGTTGACGCACAGGTGATGATGGAGAGAGATACAGGAGCCAGGAGGAGAGAGCAGAGGACACAGGTCTGCCCATGAGGTCAGGTGCAACAGGTTTTGTCTGTTGAAAGAGACACAAACATGAACATGTGAAGTTAAAGCAGGGTCATGACCTACAATAAAAACAGAAAACACAGACAGAAAACAAGTTCAACTCACTGTTAGGCACAAGGTGTTGACGCACAGGTGATGATGGAGAGGAGCTGCAGGAGGATGGTGAGGAGAGAGCAAAGGACACAGGTCTGCCCATGAGGTCAGGTGCAACAGGTGTTATCTGTTGAAAGAGACACAAACATGAACATGTGAAGTTAAAGCAGAGTCATGACCTGCAATAAAAACAGAAAACACCGACAGAAAACAAGTTCAACTCACTGTTAGGCACAAGGTATTGACGTACAGGGGATGATGGAGATGAGCTGTAGGAGGCAGGAGGAGAGAGCAGAGGACACAGGTCTGCCCATGAGGTCAGGTGCAACAGGTTTTGTCTGTTGAAAGAGACACAAACATGAACATGTGAAGTTAAATCAGGGTCATGACCTGCAATAAAAACAGAAAACACAGATAGAAAACAAGTTCAACTCACTGTTAGACACAAGGTGTTGACGCACAGGTGATGATGGAGAGGAACTGCAGGAGGATGGTGAGGAGAGAGCAGAGAACACAGGTCTGCCCATGAGGTCAAGTGCAACAGGTTTTGTCTGTTGAAAGAGACACAAACATGAACATGTGAAGTTAAAGCAGGGTCATTACCTGCAATAAAAACAGAAAACACAGACAGAAAACAAGTTCAACTCACTGTTAGGTACAAGGTGGTGACGCACAGGTGATGATGGAGAGGAGTTGCAGGAGGCAGGAGGAGAGAGCAGAGGACACAGGTCTGCCCATGAGGTCAGGTGCAACAGGTTTTGTCTGTTGAAAGAGACACAAACATGAACATGTGAAGTTAAAGCAGGGTCATGACCTGCAATAAAAACAGAAAACACAGACAGAAAACAAGTTTAACTCACTGTTAGGTACAAGGTGTTGACGCACAGGTGATGATGGAGAGGAGCTACAGGAGGCAGGAGGAGAGAGCAGAGGACACAGGTCTGCCCATGAGGTCAGGTGCAACAGGTTTTGTCTGTTGAAAGAGACACAAACATGAACATGTGAAGTTAAAGCAAGGTGATGACCTACAATAAAAACAGAAAACACAGACAGAAAACAAGTTCAACTCACTGTTAGGCACAAGGTGTTGACGTACAGGTGATGATGGAGAGGAGCTGCAGGAGGCAGGAGGAGAGAGCAGAGGAAACAGGTCTGCCCATGAGGTCAGGTGCAACAGGTTTTGTCTGTTGAAAGAGACACAAACATGAACATGTGAAGTTAAAGCAAGGTCATGACTTGCAATAAAAACAGAAAACACTGACAGAAAACAAGTTCAACTCACTGTTAGGCACAAGATGTTGACGCACAGGTGATGATGGAGAGGAGCTGCAGGAGCCAGGAGGAGAGAGCAGAGGACACAGGTCTGCCCATGAGGTTAGGTGCAACAGGTTTTGTCTGTTGAAAGAGACACAAACATGAACATGTGAAGTTAAATCAGGGTCATGACCTGCAATAAAAACAGAAAACACCAACAGAAAACAAGTTCAACTCACTGTTAGGCACAAGGTGTTGACGCACAGGTGATGATGGAGAGGAGCTGCAGGAGGATGGTGAGGAGAGAGCAGAGGACACAGGTCTACCCATGAGGTCAGGTGTAACAGGTGTTGTCTGTTGAAAGAGACACAAACATGAACATGTGAAGTTAAAGCAGGGTCATGATCTGCAATAAAAACAGAAAACACCGACAGAAAACAAGTTCAACTCACTGTTAGGCACAAGGTGTTGACACACAGGTGATGATGGAGAGGAGTTGCGGGAGGATGGTGAGGAGAGAGCATAGGACAAAAAACTCATTTCAGCCGCTTGTATCCGAGATCTCGTTCTTTCGGTCACAACCCAAAGCTCATGACCATAGATGAGGGTGGGAACGTAGATCGATCGGTAAATTGAGAGCTTTGCCTTTCGACTCAGCTCTCTCTTCACCACGACAGACCGGTACAGCGCCCGCTTCACTGCGGATGCTGCACCTATCCGCCTATCGATCTCACGCTCCAGTTTTCCCTCATTCGTGAACAAGACCCCGAGATACTTAAACTCCTCCACTTGGGGCAGGACCTCCTCCCCGACCCGGAGAGGGCATGCTACCCTTTTCCGGCTCAAGACCATGGCCTCGGATTTGGAGGAACTGATCCTCATCCCGGCCGCATCACACTCGGCTGCAAACCGCTCCAGCGAAAGCTGTAGATCACGACCTGATGAAGCCAATAGGACCACATCATCTGCAAAAAACAGAGAAGCGATTCTAAGGCCACCAAAACGGATCCTCTCAACACCTTGGCTGCGCCTAGAAATTCTGTCCATAAAAGTTATGAACAGAATCGGTGACAAAGGGCAACCTTGGCGGAGTCCAACTCTCACTGGAAACGAGCCTGACTTACTGCCGGCAATGCGGACCAAGCTCTGACACCGGTCGTACAGGGACCTAACAGCCCATATCAATGGGTCTGGTACCCCATACTCCCGGAGTACCCCCCACAGAACCCCCCGAGGGACGCGGTCGAATGCCTTCTCCAAGTCCACAAAGCACATGTAAACTGGTTGGGCAAACTCCCATGTACCCTCCAGGACCCTGCTGAGGGTGTAGAGCTGGTCCAGTGTTCCACGACCAGCACGAAAACCACATTGCTCCTCCTGAATCCGAGGTTCGACTATCCGACGGACCCTCCTCTCCAGAACCCCTGAATAGACCTTACCAGGGAGGCTTAAGAGTGTGATCCCCCTATAGTTGGAACACACCCTACGGTCCCCCTTTTTGAATAGGGGAACCACCACCCCAGTCTGCCAATCCAAGGGAACTGCCCCCGATGTCCACGCGATATTGCAGAGTTGCGTAAGCCAACACAACCCCACAACATCCAGAGCCCTAAGGAACTCAGGGCGAATCTCATCCATCCCCGGAGCCCTGCCACCGCGGAGCTTTTTAACCACCTCGGTGACCTCAGCACCAGAGATTGGAGAGCCCGACCCAAAGTCCCCAGGCTCCGCTTCCTCAGTGGAAGACGTGCCAGTAGGATTGAGGAGGTCTTCGAAGTATTCCGCCCACCGACTCACAACATCCCGAGTTGAGGTCAACAGCATGCCATCCCCACTAGGGTTGGGCATCGTTTGAATTTGAGCGATTCCGGTTCCGATTCCGATTCTTCTTTTCGATTCCGATTCTTTTCGATTCTCGTTCCGATTATTTTTGTAGGCGGGGTTACAAAAAGACGTGTCATTTCAATTCAGTTCAGTTTATTCATACTGTATAGTTCCAAGTCACAACAGACGTCGTCTCAGGGCACTGAACAGAAACAATCAAATATAAAAATAATAAGTTAACAGAACCTTTAATATAAAAATAATGGTAACACTATTTATCTGAGGAGACTACATTGAGTTTAACTCCATGTTATAAAAAAGCTACAGTAATTAGCCAGAGTTATTTCAGGATGAAATAATTTGAACTTCTGTTTGAATTTAATGCTATGAACTTTTTCCTTTTTGTTACATTTACTATGAATTTCTCACAGGGCAGATTAGAGCCAACATGAAGCACTTTGGTGTGGACTTGTTCCTGTTGAAAGTGCTTTATAAATAAAATGGTATGGTATGGTATGGTAACATGGAGGACTCACCAACATATATTATTATTATTATTATTATTATTATTATACATATAATATTGTCCAGTGTCTGATGCTGCAGTCATGTTACTGAGCTCCCACTGATGGGCTAACCTGGTTCCACCAGCAGCAGCAGGATCTTCAGACAGAACGGCTGGTGGGATGTCCTGGTATCTGCAGCCCTCTCTCCATTTGTTTCTTCATGGACATGGAGCTGTGACATTACGTTGTGCCTCTTCCTCAGCAGAACGCTCCTCCAGTGGAGACTTTCTGGACAGGCTGCAGGAAGTTCCTAAACAAACAACAGGTTTATCAGTATTATCAGTAAAAAGAGATTATTAAATCATTTTTAAGACTGAGAATGTGTACAATTATTAGCTCTGTTGTTATTGCCTAACTAACCTATTCAATAATTCTTCAAACTGTGACATTCACTCATAATGGAATGAAAGAGAACATAAACAGAAATTATATAATAATGAAAACTAGAGACATTAAAACATTTTAAAAGACACAGAGAACTTTAAATGGATTAAGAATGTTAATAAGTGTTGGATTTGAGTGCAATGTAAGTGCAATCCATGGTTGAATCCACATCTGAAAAGGGATGCAACCTTTTCACAACATATGCTGTAACAGTTCTGTGGCACTCTAAAGTTACTGACGTTTTTACCTTGGACGCTGGTGAACACTGTGAAGCCATTTCAGGTCGTTTGTCTAAGAAGAAAAAATACAAGCTAACGTTAGCATCGTATTTGTATTTGAGCTGACTTACCGCTTTAAGCGGAGTATAACTTGTTAGCTGCCTTAATGTTGGTATGAGATGTAGTTTATAGTTTATTTATTTACCTGATGGAGCCGAAGAGGTAGCGATTAGCGAAAAGTTCGGCGGAGCGTTTTGCAGACGGACCACTCTGTACTTCCGGTCGGATACGAAGCGAAAATAATCCGGTGGAGCGCGTCAAAGACGGGACACTATTTTACTTCTCCACCCTCCTTTGCATGATATAAAATTATTGCAAGTGCTGCACTGACCTGACTGGTCATTTTATTAATTAGTACGCTTTCGATCGCGGAATCCACACTTCCGATGGATTCTTCTTCGTTGGTTTTCGGCGGGGCTACTTCCGGTCGGCTAACTAGCATCAAACTTAGGAATCGCAAATTAATATTTTGAATGATTCCTGGAAAACCGGACAGTTAGTCCCGGTTCCGAACGATTCTCGATTCTCGATGCCCAACCCTAATCCCCACCATAAATGGTGTTGGTCGCGTACCGCTTTCCCCCCCTGAGACGCCGGATGGTGGACCAGAATCGCCTCGAAGCCGTACGGAAGTCATTCTCCATGGCCTCTCCGAACTCCTCCCACGCCCGAGTTTTTGCCTCAGCAACCACCCGAGCCGCATGCCGCTTGGACTGTCGGTACCTATCTGCTGCTTCCGGGGTCCCACAGGCCAAAAAGGCCCAATAGGACTCCTTCTTCAGCATGACAGCATCCCTCACCGCCGGTGTCCACCACCGGGTTCGAGGGTTGCCACCACGACAGGCACCAACAACCTTGCGGCCACAACTCTGATAAGCTACCTCGACAATAGAGGCGCGGAACATGGCCCACTCGGACTCAATGTCCCCCGTCTCCCTCGGAACGTGTTCAAAGCTCTCCCGGAGGTGGGAGTTAAAGCTCCGTCTTACGGGAGACTTTGCCAGACGTTCCTAGCAGACCCTCACAATATGTTTGGGTCTGCCAGGTCTGACCGGCATCCTCCCCCACCATCGGAGCCAACTCACCACCAGGTAGTGGTCAGTGGACAGCTCCGCCCCTCTCTTCACCCGAGTGTCCAGGACATGCGGCCGCAGATCAGATGAGATGACAACAAAGTCGATCATCGAACTGCGACCTAGGGTGTCCTGGTGCCAAGAGCACATATGTACACCCTTATGCCTGAACATGGTGTTCGTTATGGACAATCCATGACGAGCACAGAAGTCCAATAACAGAACACCACTCGGGTTCAGATCAGGGGGGCCGTTCCTCCCAACCACACCCCTCCAGGTCTCACTGTCATTGCCCACGTGAGCGTTGAAGTCCCCCAGTAGAACAAGGGAGTCCCCAGGAGGTGCACTCTCCAATACCCCCTCCAAGGACTCCAAAAAGGGTGGGTAATCTGCGCTGCCGTTTGGCGCATAGGCACAAACAACAGTCAGAGCCCGTCCCCCCACACGTAGGCGAAGGGAGGCTACCCTCTCGTTCACCGGGGTGAACCCCAACGTACAGGCACCAAGATGGGGGGCAACAAGTATGCCCACTCCTGCTCGGCGCCTCTCACCAGGGGCAACTCCAGAGTGGAAGAGTGTCCAACCCCTCTCAAGGAAACTGGTTCCAGAGCCAGAGCCATGTGTTGAGGTGAGTCCGACTATTTCTAGCCGGAACCTCTCAACCTCACACACTAGCTCAGGCTCCTTCCCCACCAGAGAGGTGACATTCCATGTCCTAATGGCCAGCTTCTGTATCCGAGGATCAGACCGCCAGCGTCCCCGCCCTCGGCCACCACCCATCCCACATTGCACCCGACCCCTTTGGCCCTTCCCATAGGTGGTGAGCCCATGGGAAGGCATCTTTTTAATGTCTCACACAAAACTCTGTCTAATACTTATGCCTTTCTTTTCTCTTCAAGGGATGGACGTGCACCAGACAAGCTCATAACAGAAGCTGTGACCTCAAATTATTTCCCGGGGACGTTGTGCTAGCTGACAGAGGCTTTCATTTTAAGGACAGTGTAATAACAAATAATCAGCATTTTTGGTGAGTAAAATGTTGCTATATTCCTAAATAATATTGCAGCTTTATCAGGTTATTTTTGATGCTTTTTCATGTGTGTCACAGCTGTACCTGCAGTAGAAGTTTTATAGCCATAAAATAGTTATTGAGGGTTGGATTGATTCAGACGGAGCACTACTGAAGGCCTAGGTGTGAAATGCATGGCCCGCCACTGAGTAATACTGATCTGTGTTGTGATATGTCCTCTTCAAGGCAAACCTTCATATGAAATGAATGAAACTCCAGGAGAGGAGCTGTCAGGCTGCAGATGATGATGAGGAGGAGGAACATGAACCAGCAGCAAAAAGCTACAAATGTCAGTTAATGTACACTTTTGATTGATTGATTTGAAATTCCTATAAACTACACATCAAACAGTTGAAAATCATGCATCCACAACTCCTACTACTTGACGTATCTTTCAAGGAACAACAGATTAAAATATGAGATCTTAAAATATTTAATCTGAAGGCATTTCTAGCTTAAAGTTGGCAAAGATAAAACAAGGAGGATAAAAGATGGAGGAAGAAAAAGAAGTTATCTAGGGAGTGAGTTAACCAGAGATAGCACATCCTCCGGTTTGCATCAGCTAGACTCCGGTCCATCCACGTTTAGTAAACAATCAGCACTCATTACCTTTTGAAGATCATCCTTCTGGTAAGAGAGGGTCTCCAGACGTGGACATAAGAGGTGGTTTGTCCAGTTAATATCCAACACCCGGTCGCCAGAATGTTTACACGTTCTGTGTACCAGCGTCTGTGTCAAACCAAGCCAGAGTGATGGCAAATAGTTCCGGTTGAGTTTCAGAGTAGAACATTCTTGGAAAGAATTTTCATTCAAGGTTGAGCGTTAAGCTTGGTTCAAACCTATAGCTAGCATACTATAAGCTCTTAGCTGATAACGAGGTCTTTAACGCTTGACCACCGTTCATGCAGCTCTCAGGAGAAGAAACATCACAGCTCAAACTCTCCAGCCAGACTGGAAAAGAAGCAGGAAATGGGGTTTTTGATGGAAACTTGACGTCAGTTTCCTCTTCATTCCATTGGCTCTTGTGACGAGAGTAGGAGTGAAATATAGCAAGTCAGAAGGTTCAAGAGGTGTCACTTTAGTTCAAAAGAGTGAAGGTTTGTTTAGAAAAACGAAGGGAAATGTTTTTAGAATGAAAAGGAGACAGAGCGCCAACTTTTGTCTACAATGTGATTACTATGTCTCTAACATTTTAAACAAAGACTGGAAGATCATTCTGACATATTCTTGAACTTAAACATAAACATAGTTCTTGACTAAGACAGAGTTTGATTCACCATATTAAAAATAACTCCAACATAACACATAATCACAAAAATGACAGAAGGTTATTATTTTGATTACATTTGAATTAGAATACAATTATGTTTATGTTTATGTTTATGTTTATTAAATTTGTTCATTTTTTTTACAAAAGAAACAATACAAGGCAATCTCATAATGATAGTGTACAAAATGTAAAAAAAATGAAAGGTGGCAGAAAGAAGAATAAATCTTATTATATCTGCCCCTTATCTCCAACAATCAGATTAAACAACAGTAGTCAAACCATGTAAACAATAATAATCTTCAACCAACTTTTTCCAACAGTCAGGTTAAACAATAATATTCTTCAACCAACAGTACAAAATTACTAACTCTTTTTAATTTTCTAACTAACAGTACAAAATGACTAACTCTTTCTAATTTTTTAACTAATACAATACACATTACGCTATTTCACACATATTTTTTTAACACATTTGTTTTGATCATTTTTTTAAATGTAAACATTGACTTGGCATTTTTAACTACATTCTCCAAGCCATTCCATAATCTAATTCCCTGGATTGAGGTAGAACGTCCCTTCAAACTGGTTCTGAATTGTGGTTTTACAAACAACTCTGTTCCCTTAAGATTATAACAACTTTGTCTTTTAACAAAGTGCATTTGGATATTTAAAGGTAATGCATTATTTTGAGCTCTATACATAACTGATAAAATATTATAGTCTACCAAATCATGGAACTTCAATAATTTTAGTTGATAAAATAATGTACTTGATGGATGACGGTAATGCTTTCTAGTGATAATTCTTACAGCTCTTTTCTGTAATACAAAAATAGGCTTTGTGATTGTTTTACACGCTTTCCCCCAAACATCAATACAATAGATTAAGTGTGGAACAATGATTGTGTTATACAACAAATACAGAGCTTTATCATTCAATAGGTCTCTGACTTTGTACAGTACTGCTATCGATCTAGCTATTTTTATTCTTACAGAATTTATGTGTTGTTTCCATGTCAGTTTGTCATCAATGATAACACCCAAAAACTTCACCTCATTCACTCTACAAATCTCAACATCCTCAATTTTGAGTGGAACATCAACAGTTTTCTTTTTATTACCGAATATCATGTAATTAGTTTTTTCTAGATTTAATGATAATTTATTTATTTTAAACCAAGTTTGTATCTTGACAAATTCTGTCTTTATCAATTCTAACATTTGTTCTATATCTTCACCTGAACAGAAAAAAGTGGTATCATCAGCGAAAAGTACACATTTAAGGAGTCCTGACACATTTACCAAGTCATTCACATATAAAATAAAAAGCTTTGGTCCAAGTACAGAGCCTTGGGGAACTCCACATGTGATATTACAGAGGTCAGATCTTACATCATTTATTTGTACAAATTGTTTCCTATTTTTTAAGTAGCTAGATACCCACTGTAATGCTGGTCCTCTAATACCATATTTGTTCAGTTTTTCAAGGAGAATGGTGTGATCAATAGTATCGAATGCTTTTTTTAAATCAACAAAGATACTGATACAATGTTGTTTTTGATCGACAGCAGTAGTTATTTGTTCCATTAATTCCATGAGAGCCATTGATGTAGAGTTTTTTGATCTAAACCCATACTGACTGTTGCTTAGAATATTTTGTTTATCTATAAATTGGTCTAGTCTGTTCACAAATAGTTTTTCAAGAATTTTTGAAAACTGTGGTAACAAGGATATAGGTCTATAATTGTTGAATACACATTTATCACCATTTTTAAAAAGAGGAACGACCTTAGCTACTTTCATATTATCTGGAAAAATTCCTGTTGAAAATGATAAGTTACATATGTATGTGAACGGCTCAATAATATGGCTCATTATGTCCTTTACAAACATCATATCCATGTCCACCCAGTCTTTCGATCTCTTGTCTGTAAGATGTTTTACTACATTCATTATTTCCTCTTTGTTAGTTCCATTTAGGAAAATACTATTTGCACAACCTGTAATTGAGTGGATCATATTTTTATCTACTTTTGGTATCTTAGCTGCAAGGCTTGATCCAACATTTACAAAATATTGATTAAATCCATTAACAATTTCATTTTCATCATGAACTTCATCGTTGTCTTTTACAAAATATTTTGAAATACCAGTTTTTGCTTTATGATTCTTCAGTACACCATTCATTACTCGCCATGTTGCTTTCATATCACCATTAGTTTTATCTAATAATTTACTATAATATTCTTTCTTATGTTTCCTTATAATCCCTACTAATTTATTTTTATACTTTTTATATTTTTCTTCTGCGCTCTGACTTCGTAATTTCAAGAAACATGAATACAAATAATTCTTTTTTTTACATGCATTTCTTAACCCTTTTGTCATCCATGGTTGATCATTCGTATTTCTCTTTGTGTAATTTGTTTGCACACAATTCTTTACATACAGGGTTTCCAAGATATTCATAAACTCATCATATGCTCTGTTCGCATCATCAACATACACATCATTCCAGTCTTGTTTATCCAGATCCTCTTTCAATTTTTCCAAAACTTTTTTTGATGTGTTTATGATCTTTTTCTTCGTTGTGACTGCTTTTGTGATATTTTGATCATTTTTAAAGATTGTGAAAACTGGTAAATGATCACTTAAGTCGGTCGTTAAGATACCACCTATCACATCCCCATTTGTTATATTTGTGAAAATATTATCAATTATTGTGGCACTATGAGTTGTAATTCTTGTTGGCTTTGATATCAATGGATACATATTTAAACTGTACATTGAGTTTATAAATGTGCTTATGTTATTTGAATCTGTTTTATTTCCCATATCAATGTTAAAGTCTCCACACAAAAAAATATTTTTATTAAAACTCTTCTCCATTAGTTCCAAGATTTTATCAGTGAATATTTCTATATTTGCTCCTGGTGATCTATATACACAACTTATTATTATGTTTTTATCGTTTTTGTTTATAATTTCTATTGTTATCATTTCCATAATATTATCAACTATTATTGACATTTCATTATTTAATTTACATTTTATTTCATTATTGACAAATAGTGCGACACCACCACCTCTTTTATTATTTCTGTTCATATGATATAATTCATACCCCTCGATGTGAATATTACTTGTGTTATCATCATTAAGCCATGTCTCTGACAGCGCTATTATCGTAAAAGTTCTATTTAATTGTTTTAAGTAATCTGTTATTTTGGATATGTTTGCATTTATACTTCTGCTATTAAAGTGAATAATGGAGAGAACTCCATTTGATATATTGATGTCATTAAACTGCTCTTCATTATAATATTCGCTATCTTTTATTACAGGAAAAAAATTTGCATCAATCACATTTTCAACATTATATATTTTAGCTTCTGAGTCTTCGTATGTTGTCATGTTCTAATGTATTTGTTCATTTCACTGTATATTTTATCCATTGTGAGTTGTTTCATTGATTTGTAATTTTCATCTCCTGAATTCATCCAGATCCGTCAGTTCTTTTATCATTTTAGGCTGAGACCCTTCCTTTGCTTTGATAAAGACGTATCCATTTCTAGTCCATGTTGATGCTATTTTTTTTCTTTGTTTTTTAACCACCTTGCTTCTTTTGCAATTTTTCCATTTTTCTTGGTAAGATGTTCATTTATGTAAACGTTTGTTCCTTGCAGATTTCTTCTATTTTGCATGACATAGTTTTTTGTATTCCTGCCAATGAACTTAACGACCACTGACGGTTTGAATCTTGGTGAATTATTGGGCAGGGTGTGACAGAACGAAATGTCCCCATATTTTATGTCCATGTTCATGTCCTGTAAAAAAGTAACTACAAGTTTCTCCAGACTCTCCTGTTCTTCCTGAGATTCATACTCATTTGGATCATTGTTATTAGAAGCTCTTTGACGTGTCCGACACTTACTAACATCAAGTCCTGAGATCACCACGTTTTCCTGCTTTGTGAATTGTTCTAAAACCTCTATTTTTTGCTCTAATTCTGCAATTCTCTTGTCTTTGTTAGTTACCAGTTCTTTCAGTTCTCTTATTTCTCCAACCAGACCGGCCTGGGACTCCATCTTTGCTGTTAAACTTTCTATTTGTCTACCCATAAAGTTGAGGGATTCTCTAAAGTCTTGCATATCTGAGTTGTTTCCCTCTGAGTCTGGTGACTTTTGTCCTCTATTTTTCATATTTACAGAGACTGGTGACTTTTGTCCTTTACCTCTCGTCATACTTACAGAGTTTGTGATCTAGTGGTAGCAGGTCTTTTGTTTATTCACTGAACCACATGGTCTTTCCACGAGGCTCACAGGCCTAAAGATGATTGGTGTGGCCCAGCAGTGCAGCACCCAGATCAGCAGTTATTAGATCAGAACTCACGGTTTCAGCAGCCTGCAGCATTCAGATCCACCATCTGAAGAGGTCCGCTCACTAGATCCGACGCAGTCCAGCCAGCACCGCACTCAGCTCCAGTGGCTCAAGGCCCAGCTCCGACCCCCACCAGAACCGATGCAGCCCAGTTAGCACAGCACAATTAAAGAGGAAAAGAGTCTCTTGGTGATTGATTTTTATCTAAATTCAAACTAAATGAATAAATCAAAGATCTGTCCTTCACTGCAGGCTTTCAGAGAAAAGGTGCCTCACGGGCAGTGTCAGAGAGACGAATGTGTATCCCTACAGTGCTGCTCACAGATAGTCATGTCTAAGTCTTGCTTCCACAATTCTCTCCCAGATCTTCACCGTGTGGCTACATCACCCTTGTTCTTAAAAATGGGCACCAGCACACTTCATCATTCTTCAGGCATTTTCTCACCCTCAAATATTCCATTAAATGTTTTAATCAAAAACCAACCTTTGCCGTAATGTATTTTGGGGTTTAAAAGCCAATGGGACATTGTGTTTAGAAAATAAATGTCTCAATGTCTCTGAAACTCCTGCAACATCTGGAATGACCACAGGTCTGGGTCTGGGTTCCTTCTTTTCACCTGATGGCTGCTGGAGTCCTGTTTGGGTTTCTTCTCTGCTTTCAGGAAGGCCCAGTTAGGATATCCACATTTCTCTAGAGCCTGTTTTGTGTGTGATTTCTCCTTCTGTCTGGCTCCTGAGTTAGTGGGGACGCTGTCTGCTCTGTGATACAGAGTCCTGATGACTCCTAACTTGTGCTCCAGAGGGTGATGGGAGTCAAACTGTAAATACTGGTCTGTGTGTGTGGGTTTGTGGTACACCTCAGTTTGCAAATATCCTCTATCAGAAACTGAGACCTCACAGTCCAAGAAAGCCAACCTGCCATTTTTACATCTTCTCGTGTGAACTTGATATATTTATCCACAGAGTTGATGTGATCAGTAAAATGTTGGACTTCCTGAGATTTAATTTTAACCCAGGTGTCGTCAACATACCTGAACCAATGACTTGGTTGTCTCCCTGAAAAGGATGTCAAGGCTTTCTTTTCTACCTCCTCCATGTACAGCTTGGCGACAATAGGAGAAACTGGAGACCCCATAGCACACCCATGTTTCCGCCTATAATATTGCTCCCCATATGTAATAATGAATTCAATTTATAACGTACTTTTCATTAATGAAAATCTCAAAGTGCTACTGTAGGAGGTGGTGAAGAGACGACACAGGAGACGGGATGTAGTTCTTCACTTTAATCAACTCCTACTACAAACTGGCGGGAAACCACCCAACACCGCCTTATATACCAACACAACATCCGGTCCTCTGGACCTTTCACAATAAAAGCATCCTGTAACACATTCGGTCCACTGGGTGTGAGTAGAGCCCCCTAGTG
This sequence comes from Garcialebias charrua, assembly GCA_038048925.1. NCBI lineage: Eukaryota > Metazoa > Chordata > Actinopteri > Cyprinodontiformes > Rivulidae > Garcialebias > Garcialebias charrua. The sequence goes on from JBBPBX010005980.1 coordinate 29,430, forward strand.
GTCCACCACACACGCCCCCCCAGAACACCCAGTAAGGTCCATCACTAGTCCCGCATTTTAGGTTTGATTAAACGACCAGAACGGCTGAACCTGGGCCCTGCAGAACCAGTCTGATGAAGCGGAGGGCTCCGAGGAGGGCCTGCAGAAGATTCGGGCTCCAATGGACGTTGAGAGTCTCTGGCAGGGGGACAGCAGTCCGTTAACAATGTGGATGGAGGTCTGCCCCTGCGAGGAGCCTGGGCCGTAACAACCTGATCATCTGACATAACATGAGCTGGTTTAAGCCTATCGATACAGACAGTCTCAGTACGACCCCCTAAATCTAAAAGGAAATGTTTTGGACCTGGTTGAAGAACCCGAAACGGTCCATCATACAAAGGCTGTAGTGGTGTCCTGTGTGCATTGTGTTTGACAAAAACAAATTTAGAGGACTCCAGACTCTTAGGGACAAATGACTGCGGTAAACAATGGTGTACCGGGCCAGGGACACGAAAAGGGGCCTCCTGAGGTGAAAAATGGAGCAACGGTGGAGCAAACTGTGGTGAGGGTACCTCAGGTAAAAACTCACCGGGGACGCGCACAGGTTGACCGAAAACCAGTTCAGCCGGGGAAGAGCTCAGGTCCTCTTTGGTTGCGGTACGTAAACCCAACAAAACCCAGGGAAGACGGTCAATCCAGTTGTCACCGGTCAATGCAGCACGCAGTGCAGCTTTCAATGATCTGTGAAACCGTTCACACAAACCATTAGCTTGGGGGTTGTAAGCGGTGGTCCTGTGAACGTTAGTCCCCAGACTCTTGGCCATGGTAGACCAAAGTTCAGAAACAAACTGCGGGCCCCGGTCTGATGTAATGTCTGAAGGGGGGCCAAAACGCGCCACCCAGGTAGACAAAAATGCCCGGGCCACCACTGCAGATGTCGTGGATGTCAAAGGAACCACCTCAGGCCACCTGGTGGTCCGGTCTATCATAGTCAGCAGATGAGTAAAACCTTGTGATGGAGGCAGAGGGCCCACCAGGTCTACGTGCACATGATCAAACCGCCGACCTGGGATGGAGAAGGGTTCCAAAGGTGCTTTGGTGTGCCTGTTAACCTTAGCGCGCTGGCATGGGACACACGCTGCTGCCCACTCCTTAACTGCTTTACGCAGACCGGGCCAAACAAACTTTGAACTGACCAGTTTCACCGAGGCTCTAACACCTGGATGAGAAAGGGAATGTAAGGAGTCAAAAACGCGGCGTCGCCATGAAACTGGAACCAGGGGGCGGGGCCTGCCAGTAGAAACATCACAGAGCAGGAGGGGACCTCCGTCATTCACCTGCCGTTCCTCCAACTCGAGGCCCGTGGGCCCGGACTGGAGCTCGAGTATTTCTGCGTCGCTACGTTGGTCCGCAGCCATAGCAGAAAAATCGATGCCAACGTATACGGGAGAGATCAGCACCCGGGAGAGACAGTCGGCCACCACGTTGGATTTTCCAGCCACATGCTGAATGTCTGTAGTAAATTCAGACACCGCTGCGAGGTGGCGTTGCTGGCGAGCAGACCAGGGGTCAGAAATTTTTGACATCGCAAACACCAAGGGTTTGTGGTCAACATATGCAGTGAACCGGCGGCCCTCCAGGAAAAACCTGAAATGGCGTGTGGCCAGGTAAAGCGCCAGCAACTCTCTGTCAAAAACACTGTATTTCAGCTCATTGTCCCGCAGCGTACGGCTGAAAAATGCAAGCGGCTGCCAAACCCCGGAAACCTGCTGTTCTAACACAGCCCCCACCGCAACATCAGATGCGTCGGTTGTTAAAGCTATTTGCGCCGCTGGGGATGGATGGGCCAAAAGGGCAGCAGTGGCCAGTGCAGCTTTAGCATCACCAAATGCCTGTAGGCGTTCTGGTGTCCAGTCCACGCTGTCGTTGGGCTTTTTCTTTTTCAGCGCTCCATAGAGCGGACGCAGCAGTTGTGCTGCCCTGGGGAGGAAACGGTTATAGAAGTTAACCATTCCCAAAAATTCTTGTAGCGCTTTAACAGACTGGGGCTGTGGGAAATCTGACACCGCCTGCACTTTGTTTGGTAACGGGACGGCACCACTTGCAGAAATGCGGTGGCCCAAAAAGTCAATGACTGGCAGCCCAAACTGGCATTTCGCTGTATTTACAATCAGGCCATGTGCTGCCAGGCGCTGAAAAACCTCACGGAGGTGGGACAAGTGCTGCTCAGCCGAGCTGCTAGCCACCAGGACGTCATCCAGGTACACAAATACGAAGGACAGACCCCTTAGGACTGAATCCATCAACCGCTGAAATGTTTGTGCTGCACCTTTAAGACCAAAAGGCATGCGCAAAAACTCAAAAAGGCCGAAAGGCGTGATAACAGCGGTCTTAGGGACATCCTCCACATGCACAGGAACCTGGTGGTACCCCCGTACTAAATCTACTTTAGAAAAAATGGAGGTCCCAGCCAGGTGCACTGAAAAATCCTGGATGTGGGGGATGGGATAACGATCGTTCTCTGTGATGTTATTAAGGCGGCGGAAATCCCCACATGGACGCCATTTGCCGTCTGCCTTGGGCACCATGTGCAGGGGGGAGGCCCACGGACTGTTTGAGCGTTGCACGATGCCTAAACGCTCCATGTTAGCAAACTCTTCCTGTGCTATTGCTAGCTTAGTAGCATCAAGGCGGCGTGCACGTGCGAACACCGGGGGGCCCGTTGTGGGAATATAATGTTCGACCCCATGTTTTGTGTTTGTGTTTGCAAAATCAGGAACAGTCAGCGAGGGGAATTCAGACAATAAACGCTGAAACACATTACCCGAAGCTAAAAAGTTAGCATGCATTAAAGGCCCAGCTCCTCGCGTCTCACAAGGCAGTGACGAAAAAGACACAGCGTCGATCAAACGTCTGTTAGCTAAATCAACCAGGAGCCCGTGAGCACAAAGAAAATCAGCCCCTAAAATAGGGACTGAGCTAGCAGCTACCACAAAGTTCCACTGGAAGTCCCGTTCATGGAAACGAACAGTCACCAACCTTTCGCCAAACGTCTTGATGGGATAGCCGTTAGCCGCGGTTAGCTGCGGCCCGCAGCCTTCTGCTAACCTGTCGGAGCCAGTCGGGGGAACGAGGCTCTTCTGCGAGCCGGAGTCCACCAGGAACCGCCTCCCCGACCTCGAGTCTTCGATGAAAAGCAGCCTTTCCTTGTCGCCAACGGCCGCGACTGCTAGCGGGCGCTGGCGTCCTCGTTTCCCTGCGGCTTGAAACTGCACGGTGGGACGCACCGTCGTGCTTTGGCGCCAAAACGCTGGTGGCAGAAACAAAAGGCGGCCCCTGACCGCCTGCGGGCGACTCCTGCTACGACCACTGGCTCGTCCGGCGCTGAGGGCGATGCTTGAAGCTCGGGCGCCGCTGGAGATCCGGGGACCGCCGCTTGGACCGCGAACGTCCTCGCAGCCAGCAGGATGCGGTCGGCTTCGCGGGCCAGCGAGCGGTAATCCTTCTGCTGCAGAAACGGGGAGTTGGCCAGGGCAGTGCGCACTGGAGCCGGGAGCCGGCGGAGGAAGAGGTGGAGAAAGAGAAACTCACAGTCAGCTGAACCCCTCAAAGACAACATTCCTTCCATGAGCTCAAGAGCTGTGCCATCGCCCAAATCGGAGAGGGAAAACAGTTTCTCGGCGCGCTCCGCGTCTGAGAGCGTGTAACGCTGCAGAAGGAGCTCCTTGAGGGCGTCGTATTTTCCTTGTGCAGGAGGGTCTTCGAGCAGGCTCATTACCCGCTGGGTGGACAATGGGTCCAGTGAAGCGACCACATGGTGGTATTTGGTGTCGTCTGCAGAGATCCCGCGAAGAGCGAACTGTGATTCGACGTGGGCGAACCACGACCGAGGTGCGTGCAGCCAGAAGTCCGGGATTTTAACGGCCACCGCAAAAGCGAGCGGGGCCGCCGGTGGAGGTTCCACAACCGCGGACAGCTGAGGAGAGCTGGCTTGACCTTCAGATGTCGTCATTTCAATTCACAAGGGTCACCAGTGTAGGAGGTGGTGAAGAGACGACACAGGAGACGGGATGCAGTTCTTCACTTTAATCAACTCCTACTACAAACTGGCGGGAAAACCACCCAACACCGCCTTATATACCAACACAACATCCGGTCCTCTGGACCTTTCACAATAAAAGCATCCTGTAACACATTCGGTCCACTGGGTGTGAGTAGAGCCCCCTAGTGGTCCACCACACTACAAAGTGCAACTGAATTAAATGTCAATAAAACAAGTAATAAAACAAGTAAAATCAATAACAGTATCAACTAAGATCAAAGATAGAATCATGCAGAGTATGCTTGGTTAAAAAGAAAGGTCTTCAAGCCGCTCTTAAAGTCAACCAGTGACTGTGGAGCTCTTAGGCAGTCAGGAAGAGAGTTCCACAGGCGGGAGTAGGTTGGTTGTGAAGTAGGTTGACTGCAGGCACAGTTTCAAGAGTTGACACAGTTGTTCTGTGGAAAGCATGGTCCTGCTGCTCAGAGTGGTGTCTGATTTCAACCTTGAATAGACCATCTCTACTGCCTCATCAACAGGAATGCACGTAAAGAGTGATGTGACATCAAAAGAGACCATTGTTTCATCAGTCTCCATGATGACATCCTTATCCACAAAGTCCATGGTGTTCTGTATGTGGTGTTTTGAGCTGCCAACTAAAGGGATGAGTACATACGCCAGATATTTGGAAACATTGTAAGTGACCGAGTTAATCATGCTAACAATTGGTCTTAAAGGTACACATTGTTTGTGGATTTTGGGTAAACCATACAGACTTGGCGTGGCCTTCCCTGGGTACAGTCTGTGGTACAGAATAAGGTCAATAGCCTTGTCCTGCTCCAAAATTTTCAGGCAATCTATCAACTTCTTCTTGTAACCACTTCATCTCTTTTCAGCGGTTCACAAGTGGTTAAGTCACTAAGGAGTGACATAACTTTCTCATGATAGTCTTTCTGGTTCAAAATCACTATGCACCTTCCTTTGTCTGCTGGGAGAATTATGATGTTTTTGTCCTTGTGGAGTGGTAAGTGCATCCCTCTCTTCTCTACTGATGTTAGAAGGTGGGGGTTTGGCATTACTAAGGCAGGCTGAAACTTTGATTCCGAGTTGTTCTGCTTCAAATTCTTTAATTTTGTTGTTATGGATGGCTGACTCAGTGGCTGTGATCTTCTCTACCAACGGAATTCTATTTGGTGCAACTGCAAAGTTCAGTCCCCTGGCAAGAATCTCTGTCTCTGGTTGGGTGAAATGTCTGTCACATAAATTCTTCACCCACTTTTCTGTCTCCCTGAAATGTAACTGTGTACCGGAGTGTTGTCTTACACTGTGTAAAAGATGAGGTCAGAGTTACCTGACACACTTCTACTTAATTTAATTACTTATTCAAACTCATTCAAGTTCAAATGAATAGTAACTATTGATTCACGAGTTCTCTTCTTTTTCAAGGATTTTTTCTTTTCCCTTTTATAGATGGCCTCCCTTCTCACCTTATAGCCATCCTCTTCACACCATTATGAATTTTTTAATTTTTTAATATTATTATTATTTTTTTAAATAGGATAGAAAGAAAGTAAAGACGGAAAGTAAGACCACAAAATATAACAAATACACACAGAAAGCACAAGGCAAACACACCCTTATGTGTGTATACACTTATGCATGCTCACAACCACATAGATGCAGGGATGCACATGCAGATATCATATGTAGATATGTAGATGTGCATGTGACTGCATATGCATGTATATGTATGTATGTATGTATGTATGTATGCAAAGCCATGAATATTCTGTCTATTATACAAATGTATTTTGTTGTTGTGTTCTGTCATGTTCTTTACAAGTTTACAGACGGCGGTCGGGTGTGTTTGACTTTTTCAAGGATGTATCAAATAAAAGTGCGATCAGATAAGATGTAAAAGGCATCACTGGCTCAGCTCTGCAGTGGTTTAGGTCTTACCTTTCCAATCGAAGTTTCAGTGTGAAGATTGATAATTTTACCTCTGCTTCTGCTGCCCTCCCCTGGGGTGTACCCCAGGGATCTATCCTTGGTCCTCTTCTCTTCTCACTTTACCTTCTGCCACTCGGTTCTATTTTCAGAAAGCATGGTGTGCAGTTTCATTTATATGCGGATGACTGTCAAGTCTATTTTCCTGTAAAACAAAATGGCTCCACGCAGTCTCTTCTGGACTGTCTTGGTGACATTAGAGGGTGGATGGCACTTAATTTCCTCCATTTTAATGATAAAAAGACCGAGGTTATGGTCTTTAAATCTAGTGCTCCTGACAGTCCCACCACTTTTGATTTTTCCTCTTTGGCCCCATATGAAAAGTCGATTGTGACAAATCTAGGAGTGAAAATTGACCCCTGCCTGAAACTGGACTGTCACATCAACAGCATGGTTAAGTCCTCGTTCTTTCATCTGAGGCGCCTGTCAAAAATCAAGCCCCTCCTTTCTAGACACCACTTAGAGACAGTAATCCACGCTTTTATTACCTCACGCCTGGATTATTGTAACTCTCTTCTGATCGGAGTAAATAAGGCCTCGCTCTCACGGTTGCAGCTGGTACAAAATGCTGCTGCACGATTTTTGACTGGTACAGGCAGACGTGAGCACATCACTCCAGTTTTAATGTCCCTTCATTGGCTTCCTGTCCAGTTTAGAATCCATTTTAAAGTTTTATTGTTTGTTTTTAAGTCTTTGAACGGTTTTAGTCCCTCTTATTTGTCTGAACTGCTTCACCTTTATGTCCCATCACGTGCTCTTAGATCCGCTGACCGGATGCTTTTAGCAGTCCCGAAAACCTTTTATAAGACCATAGGAGACAGAGCATTTTCAGCTCTGGCTCCTAAATTAGTAGGGGTGTAACGGTACGCTAAAATCCCATTTTGGTTCGGTTCAACTACAAGGAGGGCTCGGTTCGGTTTATTTTCAGTACAAATTTTTTATTTTTTTTTGGACAAAATAAAGACTTACAAAATGTTTATTTTGAAAATATGCCAAAAATATGTTTGTATTGTAGTAATAAATAAAAGTGACCCATTTGGATGATATTTTAAATAAACAGCTGTAAAGGATTAACAGGGGTCAGTATTAAGCTGACCTCTTTATCCTTAATTAGTTTACTTATTCAGATTGAATAGTAATTTCACAGATTCTTTTCTTTTTCAGTTTACCCAATATTTCTGTGATCTTATGATGGATAAATAAACAAGGCCATTAAGTGACAAAGACGTTAACTTAGTTGGTATGCCAGGCGACACTACCATTTATTTAAAATAAATCAACTAAATTAACACCATTACACTTGATTGACATGATTTCACTTTCTTTCAATTTACTACGTCAGCACACTTGAATTACAACAACAGACATAAATACTAGATGTTAAACATATTTAGTCTGAGGGCTCTTTAACTTAAAATAGTTTCCAGCTTAGATTGAGAGGGAAAAGAATAGGAGGAGAGATGGATTAAAGGAAATTATCGTGAGCATGATACCAAAGTGACACTTCTCATCCGACTTCTGCCAGAATCCAGGTACGTTTGTAAACAGCTCTTTACCTTTTGACGACAGCCCGGTAAGAGAGAAGACCTTGTAGCTTTTCAGATGCACGGGTCCTTGTGGGAACCAGTACCTTCGAGCAGGGTATTCGTTTACGTTTCCAACGTCTCCTGGGCTCCGCGTTGGTCATCAGAAAATGTGTCAGCTTCAGGCCTCTGACTTCAAGATAACTATTCCATGAAGGAATAAACAAAGTCTTGAGCTTACGCTCGTTCGAAGTGGATTCATAACAGCATGTTATACAATCCTTAGCTGAATGACTGTCCTTGGCGGGTGACAGGCATTCATTCAGCTCTTTGGGACGTCTTCATGTCTTTGAAGCTCCCAGAAACTCTGGCGTTTCAGCAAAAGCTTAGAAACTTAGTACCGGCTCTGAGAGGAGAGCGACTTGTTTTTTCCCCATTGGTCCAACAGGACCGGTCGGGGAGTTCACTTATTGTTATCAGAGTACAAGGCCACAACTAGCAGCAGAGAGAAATGTTTAGGAAAAGACAGACTCATAGACTCCAAGAGGAAAAACACTTGGATTAGCGTCTTAACACTTCTAAAACAAATCTGAAAAGCACAGTTTGACATATTAGCTGAACTTTGACACCTTTTCACTTGCAGAAATGACACATTGATGTTTCACATTTAAAGAATAACAGCATATAACATATATCATGAAAATGACAAAAGTTATTCTTTTGATCACATTAGAATAAAATCAAAGATAGAAATAGTCTCTTTTGATGACTATATTCTCAGATTACAACTAATGGAATGATTTTGTGGTAAATGTCTTGCTTTACTGAGAGGTCAGTAAAGGTCATCACTGGACAGTTCAAAAACCTTAGTTTGACCCTGGGTAGGTCCACTACACAGCACTCTACAATAAATAAACTACTGTATATGAACAATAATCATACCTGCAAACTCAGAAGGGATGAAAAAGGTGACAAACGTTGCGCCAAACCCCCCCCCCCCCCGAAAGATTTTGTAATTTGTTATTTTGTAATTTCGTAATTTTTTTGAACATGCTTCAGATAAAAGTCATTTACTAACCTAATTTAATGAGGACATACATAAATAGGAAAGATTGTGTCAACCAAAAAAAAAAAAAACCAACAACAGCAGCAGTCAGCTGAACATTTTGGGTTCGCGTCCCGGCCACTACACACCTTGGGGTGTCTATGAGTGCACACCTAATTCTCCAGCTCCCCGAGCGCCCTCTGGCTGCTCACTGCACCACCTGGGGTGGTTGGGTTAAATGCAGAGACGAATTTCGTCTGTGTATGGGAAACATACACAGATGACAGACAAACACATTATTATTATTATTTTGCTAACAGTAAAAACTAATTTCTTAAATGTTTTGCCAGAAAATTTTGAATAAAGTAGATGCCATTTCCTGCATTCTGGTGTATTTTAACAAGTTGTTATACATCTATGTTTACCTACGTGTAAACACTTGATTCAATAACTATCTTAGAGACATCTAACAAAATAAAGTCAGGTCCTGTGGACAGATTAAAAAAATGTTGAAATTATTATTGATCATGCATCAGGATATTTTAGAGACACCTCATTTAACTAGTTCATATAGACATCATCCTGTTTTTAAACTCACTCCTGTGGCTAAGATAATGAAATTAATGTGACAATTTATCACAGTGACTTTAGGGGTGCAATTGACTTTTATTTTGTTAATTTTTATTTAGTTTTATTGGTAACACAACATGCCATTTTACTAAACAATGGTGACACTCAAATGGACATATAAAAATAAGAATATTAACTTTACCCAATGAACAGGTGACATTTTAATAACCACCAACAGTGAATTTAGGAGGGGCTTTTTACAGTTTTCTGATTTAGTGATACTCATATCAGCCATCACTGATTTTAACTATTTTACTTTCCAGACAATACCATACCATACCATACCATTTTATTTATAAAGCACTTTAAACAGGAACAAGTCCACACCAAAGTGCTGGACAAACAAACACGCAACAGGCAACACAGACAATGAAGTACAACACGAAAAACATAAAAACATTGCAGATCATAAATCAAACGATCCAATACAAATCAGCTGGCATTGAAAGCAATGGAGTAGTAGTGAGTTTTTAACCGGGATTTGAAAACCGAGAGGGAGGGGGCCTGTTTGATGAGCAGCGGTAACTCGTTCCAGAGTCTTGGGCCTGCTACAGAGAACGCCCTGTCACCCCTGCGCTTAAGGCGAGTTTCTGGAACTATTAAGAGTACCTGATCCTCTGACCTCAAAGCACGTGGAGGGACATATGGGTGTATCAGATCCGAGAGATAGGCGGGGGCGAGACTGTTCAGCGATTTGTAGACATACATGAGAATTTTGAATTGGATTCGAAGATGAACCGGTAGCCAGTGAAGGGAGGCCAAGACTGGTGTAATGTGCTCTCTTTTGCGTGTGCTGGTTAAAAATCGGGCAGCTGCGTTCTGAACCAGTTGTAATCGTGCAATGGTGGCTTGACTGACGCCAAACAGAAGTGAATTGCAGTAATCAAGCCTAGATGTAATGAATGCGTGAATCACTGTCTCCAGGTGCTTTTTGGATAATATGGGCTTCAGCTTAGACAGACGCCTCAGCTGGAAAAAACAGGATTTGACGATCATGTTTACATGACTGTTGAGTTTCATGGAAGGATCCATTATCACTCCCAGATTTTTGACTTTTTGTTTTTCGGACAGGGGTAGAGCAGACAGGTCAATGCAGTGGTTTGAGGTTGTGTCATTGGGAAGGAACAATATGGCTTCAGACTTCTTATCATTGAAGCTTAAGAAATTTAAAGCCATCCAGTCCCTGATGTCAGCCAGGCAGTCGAGCAGAGGTTGAATAGAGCCTGTACCATTTTGTCTTAGGGGGAAGTAGATTTGACAGTCATCAGCGTAGAAGTGGAAAGGTATATTGTGTTTCCGGAAAATAGCACCGAGTGGCAGCAGGTATAAGGAGAACAAGAGAGGACCCAGGATGGACCCCTGCGGAACCCCCCATTTAAGAGCCGCCACTGCAGAAGTAAAATCATTGATGGACACACAAAAAGACCTGTCAGAGAGGTAGGATCTGAACCAGTTTAGGGCTGATCCTGAGATGCCCACCCACTGCTCCAACCTAGCAATGAGGATCTCATGGTCGATGGTGTCGAAAGCGGATGTGAGGTCCAATAGGACAAGCAGCACAGAGTCACCAGTATCTGTGGATAGAAAGATGTCGTTAAAAACCTTCAGTAGGGCAGTCTCAGTGTTACCTTGGGTGTCCTGAAAGGCGCTTTTAAATAAAATGATGATTATTATTATTACCTGGGCTCTTTCTCATCTAGCCTACAGCAAAAAGAAAAATTTGCTCTTCAACGACTTTTTACTTTAGGAAAAAATACATTTATTAACATATCCCAATATACTGTAATCAGGACATACACAAAAAAGATGGTGTACTGATAGCTGTTATTACTGTAGCTACCGCTATAGGGGAGCTGTAGGCTACTGCATGTAGATACTGTACAGAACGTGGTAGAAGAAGAGTTGAATAAAGAAGTTATCAAGCTAACGCACGAGGCTTCTTCCCGATGTTTTATTCTTACTAAGAATAAGAACATTACATGGTACCAGGAGTCGTCGAACAAGAAGCAACACGATGATGGATGCATTGAAACCGCCAGGTCCGTTGAAACTGACTGGAAACGTGGATGCAGGTTGGAGATCTTTTAAACAGCAGTTCATGCTGTACCTCGCGGCTGTCGGAGTGGAGAGGCGGGCAGATGAAAGGAAAATAGCCATACTGCTCACCGTCGCCGGAACAGAAGCGATAGAAGTCTTCAACACGTTTGTGTTTGCTCAACCCGAGGACAAAGATAAGTTTGAAGAGGTTGTGAAGAAATTTGACGAGCATTGTCTGTCAAAGAAAAACGAAACTTATGAGAGGTACGTCTTTTGCTCACGCCTACAGCAAACGGGTGAGTCATTTGATACCTTCCTCACAGACCTCAAGCTTAAAGCTCAGTCATGTAATTTTGGTGACCTCAGAGACTCAATGATAAGAGATCAGATTGTGTTTGGCACCAATGACAAGAAACTGAGAGAGAAATTATTAAGAGAAATGGAGCTAACTTTGGACAATGCTATAAAAATATGTCAAGCCAGCGAGTTAGCACGAAGGCATGTCATCTGTTTTCAAGAGCCTGCACAAAGAACAGCACATCATGAAGATGAGACTGTCAATGCTGTGATGAAAAGAACATCTTGGAAAAAATTTAAAAATGATGACATTAAAAGCAAAGACAATAATGAAGAAATTTACAGTTGCAAAAGATGTGGTGAAAAACACAGACAAAGACAATGGCCCTCATGCACGAAAATGTTCGTATTTTTATCCTAAATTTCTCCTACTTTTGTTCGTACAAAGCGTTCGTACGAACATGCCACGTCAGATCCAACAAAGTCTTCTATCGTCAGGAAATGTGTGTATATGAGCTGTGTAAATAATGATGAATCCCACCTGTTCTATTCACCTGCTCGTGCACGCGGGAGGTTATTTACATAATTCCCACCCCTCAAAACACCATATAAGGATATAGTTTCCTGCCACCGCGAGCAGGAAGTGTCCATTCATTCCGGCTTTTATGCGTCAGAAAACACACAAACGCGTTTGGCGAATTAAAATTGACTCGCCTTTGATCATAGTGTCAGCCCCGGATCTGAGCGCAGACCCACACAGAATACAGATGACATCAGTGAGCGCCCACAGTCAACAGGCAGTTTATATTAAAAATGACATGAGACAACTGAATAAGCTGGTTTCGCTTTTTTCTCCCCTGTCTCTGCAGCGGCGCTGTGTATGTGTGTGTGTGTGTGTGTGTGTGTGTGTGTGTGTGTGCCGACAGTGGCACGGGGTGGCACGACAGTGGCGCGTGGCGTGGTGGCGCGGGGGGGCGCGTTGCGTGGCACACGGTGGTCGACATGAGTGGCGCGGGGGGGGCGCGTGGGCGGTGGTGGCGCGGGGGGCGCGTTGCGTGGCACACGGTGGTCGACATGAGTGGCGCGGGGGGCCACGCGCGGGTGGCGCAAGGTGGTGGCGCGGGGGGCGCGTTGCGTGGCACACGGTGGTCGACATGAGTGGCGCGGGGGGCCACGCGCGGGTGGCGCAAGGTGGTGGCGCGGGGGGGCGCGTTGCGTGGCACACGGTGGTCGACATGAGTGGCGCGGGGGGCCACGCGCGGGTGGCGCAAGGTGGTGGCGCGGGGGGCGCGTTGCGTGGCACACGGTGGTCGACATGAGTGGCGCGGGGGGGGGCGCGTGGCGTGGTTGCGCGGGGCGCGTTGCGTGGCACACGGTGGTCGACATGAGTGGCGCGGGGGGCCACGCGCGGGTGGCGCAAGGTGGTGGACGTGGGGGGGGGGGTGTTGAAGCCGCTTTAATTAAACCAATATGTGTGGTTGCATTTAATTGTTTTTAAACTCAAAATATTTTCTAAATAACGAAATATAAAGTTATTAGTGGAGAAAAGGCCGTCTGGATGACAGCAGACTGACTGCTCGTAAAATATACGACAGGTCTGGACCACACGTAAATTTTGTTCGTATCTGAAAAAAATCCTAGGATACGAAAACATTGTTGGATGCCACAAATGATCCTAAATCACTCGTACGCACAGTTTAAGAACAAATCTGTGCGTACGAACGGTTCGTGCATGAGGGCCAATGTCCTGCCTTTGGTAAAAAATGTGCAATGTGCAAAGGACTAAACCATTATGCTAAAATGTGTTTCTCCAAGAAAAGAGGACAAGAAATCCACACAGTGCAGAAAGACACAGCTGACTATGCATTAAGTGAAACATTTTACATCAAAATGGTGTCACAAGATGGACAAGATGAAGATGTCAGCTCACAGTCTTCAAAAGCAGACACTGTTAAAGCTGTAAATGTGGTCGCAGAAGACAAATGGACTGCTCCACTATTGGTTAATGGGACCATAGTGACATTCAAAATTGACACTGGGGCCAAAGTTAACTTAATCAGCGAAAGGGATTTCAACACATTAAAGGAAAAGCCTAAAATTCAGTCAGAAAAAGTCTCACCTCTGAAGGCTTATAACAACCAACCGATACAAACAAAAGGTGGCTGCAGACTGAATGTAACAGTAAAAGGCAAAAAGCATAATCTACTGTTTACCATTGTGCCTAATGGGCATGAGTCTCTCATAGGAGACGAAACATCTGAAGACCTAGGACTGGTCAAGAGGATCTATCAGATTAATGCTGACAACATAGAAGTATCTAAACAAGACAAAAGACCAGCACCAAGCAGTGACAAGCTGGGCATCTCTGTATCTGAGGATGCAGAAACACATGTAAACATGGTGGCTGCCACACTCCCTGCATCAGATGTAATGTTGCAGAAAATTGTACAGGAAACAAAGATGGAGGAGGAGACCAACGAAGGAAGTCTTGTAAAGAAGAAGAAGTCTCAACCTGAAAGTCAAAACTGCACCACAGAAGTGGAAAAAGAAAAAAGTAAAAAGGTGAACATGGTGGCGAAACAAGAGACATGTTGGGATCAAAGTGTTGAGCAGGACGAGAAGATGAAAACGAGGAAACTTGACATCAGTGACATGGATGAGGAAGACAAGAGTGTGAGCAAAAAGAAGAAGCAGACTGAGGGATGTGTTGAAGAAAAGAAGAAGGGAAACGCTGTAACTACAGATGTTACGGAAACGAAAAACAAAAAGAAAGCTAAAGTCAAGGAAAACGGAGTGACGTTAGAAACACCGCATGTTGAAATTGAGGAGGCAAACTTGAAAAGGAAGAAGAAGAAAAAGAAAGAGGCGAAGGAGGAAGCAGCCGAGATGAAAAGAAAGAAGAAAAAAGTGGTTGAAGACAAACGTCACAGAGAAAGAAAGAAAAGGAACTATGACAAGACGGCAAGACGTTTGGCACCTCTTCAGGAACGAGATGTTGTGAAGATTGCAGGTCCTGAGTTCTGGGACAGAAAAGCAATGAATGAATGAATCTGAACAACAGAGTGTTACATCAGATGAACACCAGAGTGAACCCCTTTCACTTTCACCAACAACAGAGACACTGAGAAGGTCTTCCCGACCTAGGAAACCTCCAGAGAGGCTCATAGAACAATTGTGAACTATTGTGTAAAAAGAAAAAAAAAAAAAGTATAATTTGTTAAAGATGTGTTTGCTTGTTGAAATGCAAAATAGAATTTGTGCAGTAGTTTGGTCATACTGGTTAAGATAAAAAATAATAATATTATAATAACATTCTTGATAAGAAACAGAATTGTGTATTATAAATAACATGTTCAAGGTCAGGAGTGTTAATACTATCAGAGTTTGACAGTGTTGTAAGAGTTTGAATAGTTATTCAAAACCTGTCAGAAAAGGGGATGTACTGATAGCTGTTATTACTGTAGCTACCGCTAGGGGAGCTGTAGGCTACTGCATGTAGATACTGTACAGAACGTGGTAGAAGAAGAGTTGAATAAAGAAGTTATCAAGCTAACGCACGAGGCTTCTTCCCGATGTTTTATTCTTACTAAGAATAAGAACATTACAGATGGCTAGTCAGAAAATATAGCTACCAGAGACACTGACATTATGTTTACTCACTTTGAAACAGAACAAATGGTTTAATGTGGAGACTTACTACAACTCTGTCATGTTTACGTTTATCTCTGTTTCTCCCGTGTCGTGTTGTCACTTTTTTTAAAGCTGCTTGTCGCACAGTTTTTATTTTTATGAAGCGTGGAGCTCCCACACTTTTGAAGGACATGGCTGAACAGTTTTCTCTGCGTCTGCCTCTGCTCTATTTCCGCCTCCCAACTCGCGCTGATCAACCGCGCGCTGCCGCTGCGGAGGTTTTGAGAAGGTCCTCTACTTGGAGGTTTCGCTGTCGGCTCCTCCCCCTCCCCACTATCGTCTGTCTTGACTGTGATTGGCCAAAATGACGCGCTCCAACAAAGATGTTATATTGTCGAGAAGATGCATTGCTGTGTCTTGAAATCCAGTCAGTGGGAAATGATGCTGTCTGGTCTAATCTGCCACGGGTCTGACTCCCCCCCCCCCGAAAACAAAAACTCATCGGATCTACACGAATCACGTAAATGATATATTTTGCTTTGAAAACGGCGATTTTCGCCGAAAGGTGACTAGTTTGCAGGTATGAACAAATAAAAATCTTAATAAATACAATAACAGTCAGAACCAGAACAATAAGCAGCAACAGACTGTTTACAATCTAACTAATCAAGTTTTTGTCCAGTAGCAGCAGTGTGGCTGTATTTGTCCTCATTACTGTACTCACAACTTCTTCTTGGTGGGACAGGTGCTGGAACAGTTCAGAGTTCAGTTCAGTCATCACACACTTCTTAGCTGCAGGTGGATTTACCTCTGTCACAGACTGGAAATAAAAAACAAAAGAGGTTAAAGAAACAAGATTATGATTAAAAAAAAGATTATTTAGATAATAATAATAATAAAAAGAACAATACCTCTTGAACGGTTGAATCGCTCACTCTTCATCATCAGGGCAGGGCTTTAATCTGGTCCAGGGCTTGTTGACAACATCAGTTAGTTTTTTCATAAAGAGCTGAACTTTTTGAAGTGTTCACGTGATGAATGTCTCATAGCGACGCTCAGCAACTTTAAAGCCTGCGCATATAACAACGTTCAGACAGATTCAGAGATTTAAAAACTCATACAGCTTGTGTTATTGCTCTGGACCGCTCTGATTAACTGATGAAGTAGTTTTAATACAGCTGTTGTTAGCGCTGTTTCAGCAACAGCTGATGTTTCTTCGTTCACGTTCGGATGACATAGTTTCCAGCGCGTTCACGTTAGACGTGTTGCTGCTGCAGAGTCTTCATGAAACAAAGCCCACACAGCTTTGAATGTGCGCTCGTCTTTTAACAAGAAAGCTATAACTGTAGTGTATTACAGCGGAACTATTTACTTCAGCGGAACCACTCCCCTAGTTGCCGGGTTACCTAGAGGTGATCTGCCGGCGTAGTGATTTGTGTGTGTAATGTTGAGACCAGTTGAAGACAAGTAAAGTCACGTTCTTTTCCATAACCGAGTGGATTATTCTTTCATCTTTAAAATATACTTTGTTGGAGTAAAGACAACAAATTGGCGACGAGTAATCTGGACCCGAAACTACTGCACGGAGTGAGTTTTGACCCGGAGGGAAGGAAGAAAAAAAGAAAGAGAAAAAACTTGACAGCAGGAGACAAACCGTAACCTAGCAACGGATCTGTGAGTAACTGCAAACTGAAATGGCTTCCGTTGGAAAAGTAGAAGAGTTTGATAGCTCAAGTGGAGACTGGGAATCATACATAGAGCGAGTGGAGTTGTTCTGCGACGCTAATGATATTGAGGATGAGAAAAAAAGTTCTGTCCTCCTCAGTCTAATGGGAGCTAAAACATACAATCTACTTCGTAATCTCCTGAGCCCGGCTAAACCATCAAGCAAGTCATATAAAGACATTGTTGATACATTGCAGAGACATTTGAATCCCGCACCGCTAGTGATAGCAGAAAGATTCAGATTTCATAAAAGGAATCAAATGAAAGATGAAAGCATATCTGAGTATATGGCTGAACTGCGCAAACTCTCGCAGCATTGTGACTTTAAAACTGGACTTGATGATGCCTTGAGAGATCGATTAGTATGTGGCATGCATTGTACAAGCACACAAAAAAGGCTACTGTCTGAAAAAGAGCTAGATTTGAAGAAAGCACTTGAAATATCTATCTCAATGGAAACAGCAGCTAAAGGTGCATCAGAGCTACAAAATAAAAGCTTAGAAAACGAAGTGCATCAAATGTCTTTAAATGGAAGAAAACAAAAATGCTACAGGTGTGGTAAATCCTCTCACAATGCAAACGACTGCTGGTTCAGAGAAAAGACATGCAGGAAATGCCACAAACAAGGTCACATAGAAAGGGTATGCAAATCAACCCAAATCGATACTCAAAAAGGAAAAGCTGGAAAAGAAAAAGGCTTTAAACCTAAATCAAGGGTCAAAACAAATGAAATGCACAAAGTTACAGAACATCCTGACAACACAAACAGCAGTGAGGATGAAGACCTGTCATGCTTAGAGCTGCATAACATAACCAAAGAAGACAGGGAAATAATATGGATCACGACTAAAACGTCCGGAGTGACACTAAAGATGGAACTGGACACAGGTTCAGCCTTGTCAGTGATCTCTGAAACCGATTATAACAGGTTGCTGTCCCACATACCACTGAAAAAGACATCAGTGATGTTAAAAACCTACACAGGTGAAAAAGTGTCACCAAAAGGGAAACTTAAAGTGGATGTGGTTTATGGTGACCAAACACACAAGCTAGAGCTCTATGTTTTGAAAACCAAAGGCCCAGCATTACTAGGACGTGAATGGCTGAGAAAAATTCAACTTGACTGGCATGAAATAAAAGCCCTGAATATCTCAACAGACCTTAAGAGCTCTACCAGAGGGTTTGAGCAGAGATTGCTACAGTTATTGGAGGCTAATGCACATGTGTTTGAGAAAGGCATTGGTAAAACACCAAAAAGCAAAAATTAAACTGGACAAAGATGCCAACCCAAGGTTCCACAAGGTGCGCCTGGTGCCATATGCTTTATGTCCCAAGATAGATGCTGAACTGCAAAATTTGGAGACGTCCGGCATTCTTTCAAAGGTCGACTGGAGTGACTGGGCTACGCCCATTGTTCCGGTGATGAAGAAAGGAAAAAGTGAAGTGCGTATATGTGGGGACTTCAAAGTGAGCATCAACCCGGTGCTGCGCACGGTGCAGTACCCTCTTCCACGAATAGAGGACATCTTCTCATCCTTGGCTGGTGGGGAGAAGTTTTCAAAGATTGACTTGTCACAAGCCTATCTCCAGATGGAAGTGGAGGAGTCAAGCAAAAAGTTCTTAACCATAAACACTCATAAGGGACTTTACCAATACAATCGGCTTGTGTTTGGTGTTGCTTCAGCCCCAGCCATCTGGCAAAGGGCCATGGATCAGGTGCTTCAGGACATACCTGGAACACAATGCTACCTGGATGACATTATCATAACAGGAAAAGATGATGATGCTCACTTCCAAAATCTGAGCAAAGTACTCACCAGGCTGAATGAGTATGGCCTACGGGCAAAGAGAGAGAAATGTGAGTTTTTCAAAAGTGAAATCTCCTACTGCGGACATGTTATTGACAAACACGGCTTGCACAAGTCACAAGAGAAAATTGAGGCGGTGCTGAAAGCACCTAAACCTGAAAATGTGTCGCAACTCAGATCGTACCTGGGTCTCGTCAACTATTACTACAAGTTTCTACCCAACCTTGCCTCAGTACTGTATCCACTAAATGCGCTGTTACAGACAGGAGTGGAATGGCATTGGTCAGAAAAATGTGAAAAGGCCTTCACAGAAACAAAGAGACTAATAACATCTGACGAGCTACTTACCCACTATGATCCATCCAAACCCATCCGTCTAGCATGTGATGCATCCCCGTATGGCATTGGCGCAGTACTGTCGCACACGTTGGATAATGGACTTGAACGCCCAATTGCATTCGCTTCAAGGTCCTTGTCAAGTGCCGAACGCAACTATGCACAGATAGACAAGGAGGCCCTTAGCCTAGTATGGGGGATAAAAAAGTTCCACCATTACCTCTATGGCCGAAGGTTCACCTTAGTGACTGATCATCAGCCCCTAGTGTCTATATTTAATCCACGAAAAGGAGTCCCAGTGATGTCAGCTGCGCGACTACAGAGATGGGCCCTGTTCTTAGGAGCACACTCATATGACATTGGGCCTCATGCACAAACCGTTCGTACGCACAGATTTGTGCTTAAACTGTGCTTACGAGTGATTTAGGAGCATATGTGGCATTCAACAATGTTCACGTATCCTACGATTTTTTTCAGATACGAACAAAATCTACGTGTGGTCCGGACCTGTCGTATATTTTACGAGCGGTCCGTCTGCTGTCATCCAGACAGCATTACTCCACAAATAACTTCATATTTCGTTATTTAGGAAATGTTTAGAGTTTAAAAAAGTAACGCACCACAATTGTTTTTGACAATAGGTTCTGTTTGAAGTCGAATTATAATTTTAAATGTAATAATGACTAACGGATTAAAGTATTTAAATGAAAATCAATTTGTTATCAATGCCGTTTTCTAACACTACAATATTAATATGAAGATCTCAAACTGAAATCAACTTAAACCATGAATTAATTTAAGTTTAATTTGCCGCGGTATCGCAGACTTCGGTAAGCCAGACTTTACACAGACTTCCTCCAGCTGCTGTCATAGCTCTGATGTGGCTCAGTCAGTAGAGCACTGCGTCGCAGTTCCGAAGGTCATGGGATCGCCTCCCGTGGGAGGACAACGTTTTTTTTTTTTTAATTCATTCCAGATTTAAAAAACACAAGAAAACTATTTACAATACAACAAGAAATAAAGCATAAAGCCTTTTTAATTTGGAATGAATAAATAATCTAAAGTAAGAAGGAAAAAAAAAGAATCATACCTTGTGGGACTCGATCCCACGAGGTGTAGAAAAAAGGTTAGGAACAGCTAACAGTGCAATGCTTTAACCAGTAAGCCACCAGTACGCATGCATGTTTCGAGATCCACATTTATTATAAACAAACTTTCTTTGGTTTTAGCTGGTCATTTACTTCCATGAGTGACGCTGCTAATAAGGACAGATTTTCTTTTCTTGTCCTCAGAGACCACAGAACTTCATCCTCCGCACCGGTAGAGTTCTTCTTTTTTACTTTTCGCTGTCATTTTATGAACGTACACGTTCTGCCTCTGAGGCAGGAAACGTAGCCTTATATGGCGTTTTGAGGGGTGGGAATTATGTAAATAAGCTCACGCGTGCACGCGCAGCTGTTTAGAACAGGTGAGATTCATCAACTTTAAGCAGCCCGTTTACACGCTTTTCCTGTGGATAGAAGAGTTTGTTGGATCTGACGTGGCATGTTCGTACGAACACTTCGTACGAACAAAAGTAGGAGACATTTAGGATAAGAATACGAACTGTTTCGTGCATGAGGGCCATTGAGTTCAAGAGAACTAAACAACACTGCAATGCTGATGGTTTGTCACGCCTCCCCCTGTCAACATCTGTGGAGGAACCGTCGTCAACAGGTGACCCGGTAGAAATGTTTTACACAACACTGGTAGACCAGTTGCCAGTTACGAATGACATGATACGAAGAGAAACGAGGAATGACCCAACACTGTCCAAGGTGTACGACATAACAGTACAAGGCTGGCCTACCCATAGGAATACCCGTTTCCCAGAGTTTTCAGCAAGACGTGATCAACTGTCAGTTTGCCAGGGAACCTTGATGTGTGGATCACGTGTGGTGGTTCCCTCCAAGCTTCGCACCAGAGTGTTGGACAGTCTGCATGAGGCTCATGTGGGTACGGTGAAGATGAAAAGTCTGGCCCGTAGCTACGTTTGGTGGCCAGGAATAGATAAACAGATTGAGGACATCACCAAAACCTGTCCAGGGTGCCTGAGCGTTCAAAACGCACCGCCACCGGCTCCCCTACACCCGTGGGAATGGCCGTCTGCACCCTGGCAGAGAGTGCACATCGATTTTGCTGGCCCGTTCATGAACTCCATGTTTCTTATAGCTGTGGACGCTCACTCTAAGTGGCCAGAAGTAGTCCAAATGAACTCAACAACATCAGAAAAGACTATATCTGTTCTGAGAACCATCTTCGCCAGGTATGGCCTTCCTGAACAAATTGTGAGTGGCAATGGCCCACAGTTTACTTCTGAGGAATTCCAAGACTTCATGAAAAAGAATGGTATCAAGCATTTCAAGTCAGCACCTCACCATCCAGCAACAAACGGATTAGCAGAACGGTTCGTACAAACATTTAAAAAGTCCATAAAAGCAATGATGAAAGAAGACATCTCTCTTCAACACAAAATTGATAATTTCCTCTTTGTGTACCACAACTCTTTCCATGCAACAACCAATCAGACACCTGCAATGCTGTTTATGAACAGAAGGCTCAGATCTCGCATTGACCTTCTAAAGCCAAACCTGAGGAGAGAAGTGCAGAACAAACAGTTCAACAGCTTTTCAGATGAACCGCCAAGAAGCTTCGATGTGGGACAGCAGGTTCTGGCACGTGACTACCGAGGGGAAAAGTGGACGCCTGGAAAGATCATCACTAGGAGCGGCCCTCTGATGTATGAGGTGGACACTGGAGGCCATACCTGGAGACGCCATGTGGATCAGCTGTTAAATGCTCAACCAAAGAAACCAGAGCAACCAGCACGTCCACCTGATCCTGGAACCAACTCTGACCTCAGCACAGTGACACCCACAGTTGCAGAGGAAGTGCCCCCTACCGAGAGCACGCCACAGGTTCCCAGGCGTAAACCTGAACGACTCAGGGTACCCCCGAAAAGATTAGACTTATGAGTTTCACTTATGGGACTTGTGTGATTAAAATATATATATTTTTTAAAAAAAGGAAGGTGTTTCAATGTTTGTCAACTGAATGACAAGTTGTGTTTAATGCATTAGCTATGTTGTATGTTATTTTAGTTACGTAGCATTGTTCTAAAAGGGGAGGAGTGTAGTGTATTACAGCGGAACTATTTACTTCAGCGGAACCACTCCCCTAGTTGCCGGGTTACCTAGAGGTGATCTGCCGGCGTAGTGATTTGTGTGTGTAATGTTGAGACCAGTTGAAGACAAGTAAAGTCACGTTCTTTTCCATAACCGAGTGGATTATTCTTTCATCTTTAAAATATACTTTGTTGGAGTAAAGACACAACAATAACGTTCACAAACAGGAGACCGCACGAGATGCTAACGGCTAAATGCTGCGCGTGCTGCGCGTGCTGCGCGTGCCACGCGATAATAGCTCCGTGCTGAAATGCGCCCAGGAAATTTTGTTCCGCGGTGCATATATTCCCCTGTTAAGAACGTTTAATGAGTGAAAAAATAACCGAAACGGTACGTAGGTGGACCTAACCAAACGTGGTGTACCGAAACGGTTCGGTACACCCACTAAAACCATTACATGCCTAATAATTAGAGTCAATGGAAAAGCTGCAGGCGGCGCCCACGCGGAGAACCCGAAGTACGTCACAATCAGAAAACGTTTTTTGAAACAAACAACTCATCATTACTCATAAAATATTTATCCTACACAACTAAAAACATATATGCATACATTTCGAAATATTTTTATTTTATTATTTCATTTTTATATAAAAAAAATTAAATCTTCAAATGGTGAAGAGCTGCAGGTTCCAGGAGGGGCGGCGCCCCTAGCGCCCTCTAGTGGCGGCCGCCCCTGCCAGGCATGAGACACTTTTTACAGCATTAAGTGATCATGAATTACCTTGATTACTCAGCTGGACTTCTGTGAAAGTTGTCTTCTGTCTTGTTTCTGGTCTTTAATGATGCATGTTTAAAGACTGCATCTGAAAAAAAAAAATATATATATATATATATATGTTAGTGTTGGAGGAAATAAAAGGAAAAATAAGACATTATTACATTTAATACATGTGAAGGCTCTCATTTATCCAAGTTTCCATAATTAAGACTGAAAGTTTTGTCTTCTTTTTAAACCTTAAGACTTACACAGACTGTAAGACTTACACAGACTGTAAGACTTACACAGACTGTAAACTAAATGACTCAAATAATGTCACAGATTTTTCCTCCTGGAATAATTGAGCATGCATCAGGGAATGTCACTTTTCATTTATATCAATTTTTACATTTTAGATAACAATTTAATTTAGTAATCCTAGCCTTTTGATTCTGTTGTTTTAAACTAACAGTGGCATTTCTGTCCAAAGCAAACCAGTGCAATTAAAACATGTTTTTGCATTACTCTGAAAGCTATAAGTTGTGCTTTATAATGTATTTAATGGAGGGACTTTGGACCAAATAACAAAACAACGATAGTCTGATGAAGTTTTAACAGTCAAATATTTTGTAAAATGGTTGAGAAAAAAATTAATAGATAACTGTGGAATATTTTAGATCTATTCTATTCAATGTATAGTCCGTATATTTTAATAATATAATAAACAAGCAGCTAAAGAAGGTAAAATATAAAATCCCCTCTATCTCTCCTCGTTTTAAGTCAGAAGATTTAGGCCGAATATCTTTTAATATTTTGATACAGAAAGAAAACATGAAAATAGTAGTTGTCTCAGCTGATTACTGTCAGGATTTCTTTACCCAACCTACAAAATACTGTAATTCCTAAAACTCTTACCTCATCTTTGTCACTGCCGCGGCGGCATTCACTTCCTGTATCCCAGACGGTTACCCCACACTTTCGGCGGCCGTGGCGTAGTGGTAATGGCAGTCGTCCCCCGATCGGAAGGTTGGTGGTTCGAATCCCGGTTCCCCACACCATGTGTCGTTGTGTCCCTGGGCAAGACACTTAACCCCGAGTTGCTCCCGGTAGGACTGGAAAGGCGCCTTGCATGGCAGTCTGCCGCTAACGGTGTATGAATGCATGTATGAATGGGTGGATGGTTGGTATTGTAAAGCACTTTGGGGCTCCTCACAGGGGGCTAGAAAGCGCTATATAAATAAGCTCCATTTACCATTTTCAATGGGTCGCCCGTCATTATCAGCAGTTGATGAAGTTTTAGACCCATTAAAAGACGTTGTCACTTTCGGTAGTGTAGAAACATACGTTTTGGTTTTTTCACGCTTTTTACGTTTTTCCGCGCCGCTTTCGTATCTTCGCGTTGGCTTCATCTTTTTCTGTCTCCTCTCTCACGCTTCTCACTCAAGCAGCATTTTTTTTTATTTATTTATAAAAAAACAAGTACAAAAAAACTTACAATGTCAAACATGGCTCGAGACTTAAGGCATGCATAGCACAAAAGAGAACAAAGGCACATAAACAAAAACAAAAATGTGTTTTGGGCAGCTTACAACAGAAATTCGTTACAGATTGTTTTGGTTTTTAAAGCTTTTGCATTAGTACAATACTTTAAAGTAGATAAGTAAGAGGAAATATAATTAGAAAACACTATAAATCTAGCACTATAAATCTAGGTTTTAGCAAGGAGAATTTACAACTGTGGATGTCTGGAATATCTTACAAAAAGATCTGAAGCTCTCGACCTTGACTTCTCTAAATGGTTTTCAGAATCTGTTGGAATCCTGGCAAAAACCAATGCAGATTTGTTCCTGTCTTTGATTTTATACATCTACCTTATAATGTTTTGCTAGTTTTTTGATACTTTGTTAAAAAAAAAAAAACTTTCTTTTGTTTTTTTCTCTCTTTTGTTTTCTATTGTTTATTGCTTGTTTATTGTTTAATGAAATTCTACCACTGCTGTTCATTGTTCTTTAGTTTTAGCAGGTCGCTTTCGTAAATGAGCCCATGAGGTTCAAAAGATTTACCTGACTAAATAAAGGTTGAATGAACAGCTGTGGATGTAAAATTTGGCTAAGAGTAGTATTAAATTTACAACAAAAACTTTCTTACTTGAAATATTTGGACAAAAGAAACCAAACAGTATAATTTTAGCGTCAAATGGTAGGTCAATTTCTAACTTTCTATTTACATACATGAAAATGTCTTTCCAGAACAGCTGAGTATGAGAACAGTCCCAGAAGAGATGGATGATGGTCTCCTCAGAGCTGTGGCAGAGTGAACACATTGGCTCTACGTTTGGACGCTACTTAACTCCCTCCCTGACAACCTGAGAGCTCCACAGTCACTGGTTGACTTTAAAAGCAGCATAAAGACTTTTCTTTTTAAGCAAGCCTATTCTGCCTCCACATGATTTTATCTTTGATCTTAGCTGATATCATTATTGATTTTACTTGATTTTATCACTTGCTTTATTTTATTTATTTTTTAAAGCTGCACTATGTAACTTTGTAGTGCAGTCTGTAACTTTTCTAACAATATATTTTTAACATATTTCTTCACTCTGTCACTATCTACTGACAGACTGATGTTAGACAAAGTAATCTCTGAAAAAAACTATAGTCCCCTTGCTTCTCTATCAGCATTTATAAAAACACTAAAAACACAGAGTGACCCGCCGTTAACCAGCCAATAAAAACAGAGTTTGTAACCAGCCAATAAAAACAGAGTTTGTAACCAGCCAATAAAAACAGAGCTTGAATTTGAATCAGCCAATAAAAACAGAGCTTGAATTTGAATTTCAGCAGGGCCAGGGGGAGCAGAGCCATATATGGCTCTGAGGGGGAGGGATCAGAATGCTTTGCCTGTTGAAAATTTTTCTAAGTTCTGCGCTCTACAGAAAGTTACACATAGCACCTTTAAGCAAGCCTAATCTGCATCCACATGATTTTATCTTTGATCTTAGCTGATATCATTATTGATTTTACTTGATTTTATCACTTGTTTTATTTTGATCTTTGCTTTACACTTTGTAGCACTTTGAGATTTTTATTAATGAAAAGTGCATTATAAATTGAATTCATTATTATTTTTATTACCGTATATAGTTTACAGGATAACATTTATGCAGAATCTTTAGGGACACTTCTCGAATCTTATTAGTTATAAAGTATTTTCTAGGTAACAACCAAACATCTTTCCAACAGATATCATTAAATAAATTATCCCAGAAGAATATAGAAGCAGGTTTACTAATACATTCTCTAATTATTAATTCTCTAATACATTTGTTATTTGTTTTTTTCACTTAAGAAAGGGTCAGAGTTCCATCCATCCATCCATCCATTTTCTTCCGCTTATCCGGGGTCGGGTCGCGGGGGTAGCAGCCTAAGTAGGGAGGCCCAGAGGGTCAGAGTTACCAATGAATAATTCTTCAGTTAAATAGTTCGTGCTGTTTTGTACAGGATTTGACATCAACATTTTCACACCAGATGGAATTGCATCAAAGACAATTGCAAATTCTTTTGGTAGTACTGGAAAGTTATACGTAGTTAAAAATTCACTATAAGAGTAAAGGCTGGGGCAAAGCTCCGCGCTCAAGCGAGTGCCGCGCCACGCGCGAGTGCTGTGCGTGGGGGGTTCACAGCAGAGCTCAGCGTGAAGCAGCGTGTGGCTCCAACGTTTTCGCTCCAAATACTTGATGTCATTTGAGCAGAAGCAGGGCGGAGCGTTTAGCTACGGGACAAATTGAGGTCGCTGATTGGTCATTTGCTGACAGCCTACTGATTTGATTGACAGGTCGGGTCTGAGAAGAAAAGGCAGAGGGCTGTGCAGCTTTGTTCTGTGTTTATATGTTAATAAAAAAGTCCTAAAAATTAAAATTAAAACAGGGAGCGCTGGTCCTTCAACCCACACAGCAGACAAGCACACCAGGAAATGTTTAGAACCTGCGCATCCACGTTGGACATGAGTTTAGTTCACTCGTGACAAGTTCATTCATTCCTCCTCATCGGAGGAGGAAGTGAATGGTGACCGCTTCAAGCGATTACTTGACTTTAGGCAAAAAAACAAAAGAAAAGGCCCGATCAGCGATGAAGAAGAGGAATTTAATTCATTTGTGTGTCATACAAAACAGTCCGCCACCAGGGCAGTTTATTGTGAGACACCGCGCAAGCGTGCACGGTCGTAAAAAAGAGCTTTGCGCGTTCGCGCGAACGTTCAAAGGGCTTGTGCAGCGGCGCACGCACAGCGCTCACACAGTGGGGCGCCGCGCTCGCTCGAGCGTGGAGCTCTGCCCCAGCCTTATAAATTATATATATTTACATTAAATGTTGCCGTCTTTGTTGAATAACTGATGTACATGAACTATTCCTCTGTCAAACCAATTTTTAAAGAAAATAGATTTATGTTTAAAACAAATGTCTTTGTTATTCCAGATATAGTATTTGTGTGGAGAGAAATTGTGTTTGTGAACCAGATTCCAGCATAAAAACAGCTGTTTGTGTAAGTTGGAGAGTTTGATCGGGATTTTGTCAATGTTGTATTTACACCTTAAAATAAAAGACAAACCACCCAATGCTTCAAATACATGTGTTGAAATGAAGTTCCACAAAGAGTTTGGATTTAAGAGATATCTTTTGATCCATTTAATTTTAAAGGAGGAGTTTAGAGTCTGGATTTTTGGGTGATGTCATGATGGAATAGTCCATTTTAGTAGGGGGGTACAGAAATCGACTGTTTTTTAGTATGGCGTTGTTAATGATCGTTTTCATTGTAACTATAAATATTTTCATGTTAAACGTACATTAAAGCTGGGGTATGTAGTTTATTTTTTAAACATATTTCTTCACTCTGCCCTTATCTCCTGATACATTGGCCCTCATGCACGAACCGTTCGTACGCACAGATTTGTTCTTATACTGTGCGTACGAGTGATTTATGATCATTTGTGGCATCCAGCAATGTTTTCGTATCCTAGGATTTTTTTCAGATACGAACAAAATTTACGTGTGGTCCAGACCTGTCGTATATTTTACGAGCAGTAGTCTGCTGTTATCCAGAAGGCCTTTTCTCCACTAATAACTTTATATTTCGTTATTTAGAAAATATTTTGAGTTTAAAAACAATTAAATGCAACCACACATATTGGTTTAATTAAAGCGGCTTCAACACCCCCCCCCACGTCCACCACCTTGCGCCACCCGCGCGTGGCCCCCCGCGCCACTCATGTCGACCACCGTGTGCCACGCAACGCGCCCCCCGCGCAACCACGCCACGCGCCCCCCCCGCGCCACTCATGTCGACCACCGTGTGCCACGCAACGCGCCCCGCGCAACCACGCCACGCGCCCCCACCCCGCGCCACTCATGTCGACCACCGTGTGCCACGCAACGCGCCCCGCGCAACCACGCCACGCGCCACTGTCGGCACGGCCCCCCCACCCCGTGCCACTGTCGACACACACACACACACACACACACACACACACACGCCGCTGCAGAGACAGGGGAGAAAAAAGCGAAACCAGCTTATACAGTTGTCTCATGTCATTTTTAATATAAACTGCCTGTTGACTGTGGGCGCTCACTGATGTCATCTGTATTCTGTGTGGGTCTGCGCTCAGATCCGGGGCTGACACTATGATCAAAGGCGAGTCAATTTTAATTCGCCAAACGCGTTTGTGTGTTTTCTGACGCATAAAAGCCGGAATGAATGGACACTTCCTGCTCGCGGTGGCAGGAAACTATATCCTTATATGGTGTTTTGAGGGGTGGGAATTATGTAAATAACCACTCGCGTGCACGAGCAGGTGAATAGAACAGGTGGGATTCATCATTATTTACACAGCTCATATACACACATTTCCTGACGATAGAAGACTTTGTTGGATCTGACGTGGCATGTTCGTACGAACGCTTCGTACGAACAAAAGTAGGAGAAATTTAGGATAAAAATACGAACATTTTCGTGCATGAGGGCCAATGATCTTTGACATGTAATCTCTCAAAAAAACTATAGTCCTCTGGCGTCTCCCGGTAGTAATAAAAGCATTTATAAAAAGCCAAGAGCGCCCTGCGGTTAACCAGCCAATAAAAACAGAGTTTACTACCAGCCAATAAAAACAGAGTTTACTACCAGCCAATAAAAACAGAGTTTACTACCAGCCAATAAAAACAGAGCTTCTTACTTTTCACCCCCTAACCCACGCCCCCCCTCCCCAACCCACGCCCCTGCCTGTCAGCCTGCAGCGAGCCCCGTAGCGAGCCCCGCAGCGGCCGCGCAGGTTCTTGTTGAAATAATTTCAAAGTGATGCAAAACTGTTTTGAATGTGACACAAATGTATTAAATATCCCTTCTTCATCCCTGCTCTGAACTTTTTTTTTTTTTTTTTTTTGCCAAAAGTCAAGTGATCGGGACTTCCGGTTTGTCATGCGAACAGGGTAGACGTGTCAACGAGCTGCTCCGGTGACATCCAAACTTTTTAATTAAACACCACCTCACTGACAACTATTTTCTCCACCGATTGCCGTATAACTTCAGCGTTGGAGACTTTTTTTCTTTATTCTGATGATGGCTAAAAACTCAAAAGGAAGCAAGAAGGAAGATGCGGGTTTAACGCTGGAGGCTATCACTGCATTGTTTCAGCAGCACCGGGAGGATCTGGCGTCTGAGATCACAGCGTCAGCCAACATGCTCAGCTCCAAGCTAGACCAGGTACGACAGGCCCTGGAGGAACAGGCAGAACGAGTCAGCTCTTTAGAGCTCGCAACAGAAGATCTGGGCCAGCGCGTGTCCACCCTCGAAGAGTCATGCGTTGCTCTCCGTGAGGACAACGCTAAATTAAAAGATAAAGTCTCGGATCTCGAAGGACGGAGCCGACGACAGAACGTCCGAGTCCTCGGTTTACCTGAAGACACGGAAAGCGGGCGCCCGACTCACTTCTTCTCCACCCTCCTCTGTGAGTTATTTGGGAAAGAGGTCCTCCCGACTCCACCTGAGCTGGACAGAGCGCACCGCTCCCTCGCAGCCAAACGGCCCGCGGGGCATCCTCCGCGCCCGGTGATCATCCGCCTGCACCGCTACCTGACCAAAGAGCTTATCATCCATGAAGCCAGGAGCAGAGGGAAGCTCGACTATAGAGGAGCGTCTCTTCGTATCGTGGAAGACTACAGCCCAGACGTGCTCAGCCGGCGCGCGGAGTACAAGGACGTCATGAGCAAACTTTACAAACGAGGTTTGAAGCCGGCTCTTCTGTTTCCAGCCCGGCTCCGCATAACGCAGCTCAACGGTGCCAAAAAGTTTTTGGGCTCGGTGGAGGAGGCTCAACAATATACAGTATCAAGAAACTGCCCAAATCATCGGAGAACCCATGAATGAATAACTTTATTAGTTAAAGTGGATGAGAGGTAACAAACACACACATGCAGGGGCGTGGCAGGGTGCACTTTGGAGACACGCGCAGCTATTTTTCCTTCAGTGCGCATTTGTATATTTTTTCAGAACAGACATAATATGTTTATTTATTAATGAAGGACTGATTCTGGCCATCCCCTGTTCCCACAGTGGACTTTATGAATGGAAAGGTAGCCCCACCACACAGCAGTTTGATTATGGCTGAATAATATAGCCTAACACCAAGACTGGAGACTCCTTTCACATTAATTTTTGAACTTATTATTATATACAAAAAAAATTTTTTTCTACTGTGGTCATGGTTGCTTGTTTTTCATTCATTCATTCAACCTTTATTTATACAGGCTAGCCTCGTTGAGTCACGGGGACTCATTTACAAGAGGGACCTGTCTCACTCACACCAAACAACCATCCACTCTCACACTCACACCTAGGGTCAATTTAGAGTCACCAATCAGCCTAACAAGCATGTTTTTTGGTCTGTGGGAGGAAACCGGAGTACCCGGAGGAAACCCACGCATGCACGGGGAGAACATGCAAACTCCACCCAGAAAGGCCCCGGACCGGGATTTGAACCGGCAACCTTCTTGCTGAGAGGCAGCAGCTCTACCAGTTGTGCCACCGTGCTGCCCAGATATTAATACAGTAGGCTATTACTAAAAGGGGTTTACATTTATTCTTAGCAGCAGTGGTTAGCTTTGATTCGTCTCTGAGACCAGGAAGATTAAATTTTTAAGAATGTTAGGTTTGAAGAGCTTGCTGCCATTTTTGTTTTATTTTATTATTTTTTCTCTGGCAACCATTTTTTGTTGTTGTTTTTTTTTGTTTGTTTGTTTGTTTTTGTTGGGGGGATGGGGGAGGGCTAAGGTCACTGCCAGGAGTCTCACACAGTTGCATAATTTTACTTTCATCTTTTTTGTTTCAGTCTCTATTTGTCATACCTATAATAAAGGAGCACACAAGCTTTATTTCTGAAATCACATGAGTCAGCACTTAAACTTCCTAAGTTGGAATGTTAAAGGTTTAAACCATCCAGTGAAGAGAAGAAAGGTTTTCTCCCATATTAAACACCTTAATACAGATGTGGCGTTTCTACAGGAGACTCACATCAGGAGCTCTGATAACGTGCGTCTCCTGGCATGCTGGAGAGGACAACGTTTTCATTCTCTCTTTCAAGCCAAAGCACGAGGGGTCTCCATACTGATCAGCCAGAATACTCCATTTGAGGCCCATAATGTGGTAGCTGATAAACATGGCAGGTTTGTTATAGTGAGTGGGAAACTTTACAGCACTTTAGTTGCCCTGGTGAATGTTTATGCTCCTAATACAGATGATGATAATTTTTTTAGACAACTATTTTCTTCTTTACCCGATCTCAATAAATATCGTCTGGTCCTGGGCGGTGACTTCAACTGCTGGTTGGACCCAGTTTTGGACCGCTCATCTGTTAAAACTAATGTCATAAGCAAATCTGCATCAGTCATTCAAACCTTTTTATCTGACTACGGACTGTGCGATGTGTGGCGTGCTCTAAACCCTGATAAGAGAGAGTACTCATATTTTTCACACGTACACAAAACTTATTCAAGAATTGATTACTTTATCACAGATATTAGATACTTAAATCAGATCCGCTCCTGTGACTACCAGAGCATAGTAATTTCAGATCACGCCCCACTCACTATGTCCCTATCTCTTCCTCACTTTTCCCCAAGAACTGGACAGTGGCGTTTTAACTCAACCTTGCTCTCGGATGAAAACTTTCTAAAGTTTATTCAGGATGAGATACATTTTTTTTGCTACTAATTCCTCCCAAGAGATTTCTAGCCTCATAGTATGGGATGCTTTTAAGGCCTATATCAGAGGCCAGATTATTGCCTACTCAGCAAAAATAAAAAAACAGTCTACTTACGAACAGAATAACCTAATGCAACAAATCAAAGAGATTGACGTAAAATATGCACACAATCAATGTCCGGAACTTTTGAAAAAGCGTATTGAACTTAAAACGAGGCTTGACCTACTAACAACACATTCAGCTGAACGTTTTCTCTTGCATGACAGATTCAAATTCTATGTACATGGCGACAAACCTGATAAACTATTAGCAACCATGCTTAAGGGCTCTAGGGCAAGGCAAACTATTCCTAAACTTCGAAAACAAGACGGCAATACAATCACAGATCATGAAAAAATTAACGATGCATTCAGAGACTTCTACTCTGAGTTATACAGCTCACAATTACAAACCAATCCTAAAAAGATTGATGATTTCTTAGCTAAACTTCACATCCCTGTCATCTCACCTGAACTCAAAAACAGGTTAGATTAACCCATCTCCCAGTCAGAAGTTGCACTAGCAATAGCTTCAATGCAGTCTGGCAAAACTCCAGGTCCAGATGGTTTTCCCTCTGAATTTAAAAAAAAAAATTCAGTCTTACTATCTGCTCAGCTTAGTTCCACCCTTACTGAATGCTTTGAACAAGGATCCCTCCCTCAGTCATTTTATGAAGCCTGTATCACACTACTTGTAAAAAAAAAGAAAAGATCCAATGGAATGCACCTCATACAGACCTATTTCTCTCTTGAATACAGATGTTAAAATTTTAGCTACACACTAAAAAAGGTTGGGTTATTTCAACAACCCAACTGCTGGGTTATGAAATTGTTAACTCAATATGGGTTATTCTTATGGGAGTTGGGTTATTTTTATGGGAACTGGGTTGTTTTTGTGCAACCCATCCGCTGGGTTAACCTCTTATTCAAAATTCATCAACACAACATGCATCGCTTGACCCAGCACCAGGGTTATTTTCTATCGCTTGACCCAGCACCTGGGTTATTTTCTGCTTGGAACGTCATCACGTTGACAAGACGTGCTCCTCCTCCACCAAACTGCGCCCGCAACCCCAGTCACTGAGATAGGCTCGATGCTCCTTGAGCTCACACAAGTGCTGGAGAGAAGTTGACTGATCATCTTTAAGGCGAAGCAAATCATTGAAAAAAGGTTTGTGCACATTATATATCTAATTCATGGTGTCTGTGTTGTGTTACATATTAAAGTACATGTAATTCATTTTTATTCTCGATCAAGGCTTGTTAGTTTAGGTAGCTACAACATAGCTAGCCATTTAGCGCTTAAATGATAAGGGCTAAATGGCTATCATTTAAGCTATCAGAAAAGCTTTTCAGCTTTTCTGTTGGCCATTTGTCGAATGAACTTAGTTTATAATGTACATAACTGTATGGTCATGTTTATTTTGAGTTTCCCAGCTAACTAACTGGTTTGTTCTCCGGCAGGCTAATTTGTTAGCTTAGTTAGCTTAGCTTAGCTCGTGTATGCTTGCTAGCGCAAGCTTTGGAGCGTGACGTCACTGGTCCGCGGTGCAACTGCGCACAGCATTGTGGGAAAAGAAATCGCCATTTTTTTAAAACTTATTAAAAGAAGCTCTGTCTCTAGTTTGTTTGTTAGAATCTAAGAAGGTTTGCAATGGTCTAAACATGCTGTGTTATTGGATGTAATGTCCAGTCACACGACCTGAAAGTAGAAAACGTACTTTCAGTTTCTGTTTCCTGCTGGAAGCAGCGTGAGTGTGCTCTGCTCATGTGTCGCGTCGAACCTAAAAGGGAGATGAATGGCCTGGATATCAGCGGTAACATGTCCTGATAGAACTTTCTCCATGTCCCAAAATAACTGCTAGTTTGTTCCTGACATGCTGGTGAGTGTATAAATTCGTTTATTATTTGTTTCAGATAAATGGACAGCTTTGTCATCAACACGTTGACAAAGTGGCAGCTGACAGACTTTGTAGAAAGATTTAAAGGTAAGAAATATATTTTTGTTATAAAATATATTTTTGACATCCACAGCATGTCATGTCTGCATTGCTACTCATAGTGATTATTTGGGAGTTGACTGCATTCTTTTTTAATTTATGTCTTCTGACAACTTCACATAAATCTCAAACAATATCTTTATAGAGAAATATGCTAATAAAACTTCAAATTTGTCACTTTAGAGTGCCTGCAGTGGAGCGAGGCCTGTGAAGTTTAAGCATGTGGCACTGTTAACCTTGATCAGTGCTCAGTCCTTCTTCCACCTGCTCTAAATTGTGCTAAATAGCTGCTTAAAAATCACATTTCTTGATTAAAACAAATGTTATATTAAGTTGTATATTTTTATTAAAAGGATTAAACCAAGAAATTTTACCATTTTTATTAAAAGGTAATTTTGGTAGGGGAGCATTTTGCAGCTAATTAGATTAATTGGCAACAAAGCAGTAAGGGTTGTGTATAAAAAACATTTGAGAGTTTTTTATTTAATACCCAGCTGTATAGCAACAGTACATGGCATAGACCTGGGTTATAGACTAGAACAAAAATAGCCTAGACATTTTCAGTTAATTAATAATCATTTAAATATTGCAAATATGATTCTTAGTTTAATATTTGTGATTTTTTTTCCTTGAATGAAGCAGCATAGTTGTAAGTGCTTCATTTTATTTTGTTGTGTGATAGTGTCTGTTTGTTTTTGTTTTATCTATTTTTGTTTTTCAGAGGAGGGGATTGATGAGGAGAGTTTTCTTCTTTTAGATGAGGCTACCATCAACCATTTGATCCCAAGAGCTGGACCTAGGCTGAAGTTCCTCAAAAGATTTAGAGGTCTTGTACGTAATTAGTCAGTGCAGCTGTGAGAAGCTCAGTTCTATTCTATTATTTCTATGTACGAGTATGGGAATATGGCATATACTTGCTTTAAGTGCAAAAGGCGTATTAACCAACTATTCCAAGCAGCATCAACTGTTTATTATAATAACCTGGATTTTCTGTGTAGGTTGAACCACCTGTTGTTGCGCCTGTTACCCCACCTACAAGCTCTGATGTCATATCAACTGCCACACCTCCAGCCCTCACCGAGGAACAAGCATCCGCAGCTGTGGTACCAGTGAATCAGCTGATAAGGACATCATTCCACAGTTTGTAAGTTCATTGCATGTGGGTTTACTTTTTCTAAAATATTGTTGTCATTAAGCACAACTTACTTACCTGCAGGTGACCAAAGCATAATCTGCTGACGCAAGCTTTTGCAAGTGCACAGTAATAAAAGTTGCCCAGCAAATATATAAAATAGTTAAATGGACTTGGCTGTTCTTATAAAAGAAATAAGTCAACAATAGAACTGCAATTAGCTTTTTTTATTGGTTCCAGCCAACTTACCAAATCAAAACTTTGAACACAAGTTTCGGGTAATATAAATCGGTAATCATAAGTATTTGTCATATAGTATTTGTATAGAAACTATACATTTAAACTAGTTTTCACTATTTCTGTGTAACTGTTTTTTGTGTTACAGTCCTTCATCAGAGACCAAAAAGGCCCTGGCATCGGATTTGGTTCAGTCATTTCCCAGTTTGAAAGACGACTCGAGCTCTGGAAGAGTGAGTGTTTTTAGTAAAAAGTCTTTGAGATTTATTTGGGGTGTCATGATTGTCAACCAGATTCTAATTTGATTTTTAAGCTCGTTTGATTTTTTTGTTTTCTCCTTGTTCAGTGTTTTCATTGGTCCTTTAAAAAGTGGAATTTGAGTTACTATGTGTTTTTTTTTAAATAGTTTTCTTGTGTTCTTCAAATCTGGAATGAATTAAAAACAAGAAAAACATTGTTTTCATTTAAATATACCCTGGAACAGAGGAATGTCGTCTTGTCCCATCATGCATCACGTTCTTCAACTGCTAAAACAGCTAAAAATGAACAAATAACAAGAATTTAAGCTGTGCAAAACTATTCAGTCTTTCTGTTTTTTATATTCTTTGCAGGTTATATTCTAATTGCGTCCATGTGGATGTAATAATTGTTAATCATGTGTGTTTGGTGGGAATAATAATTATTTTCCCATCATGAAGTTTCTCAGAATCACCTGTAGGTGTCGCCAAAAGAACCAAAACCACAGATACTAAATAGAATCACAGGAATACCATTCCACACCATATTAATTAGGGCTAGGTAGGTATCATGGCCAATTCTAAATTCAGTTTTGAATCACAAGGTTCTGAATCGATTAATCACAATTTGATTCAATTTGAATTCTGCTCTTAAATAATGAAAACGATTCAACTTTGTTGTAAAATGCAATATCACTTTATTTTTTTCTCTTCACCATAAACAACAGGTTTTCAGAGCAAATTTGTAAATTAAACAGTTTAATCTTGAAACAAGACTGTCACAAGTTTCAAAGGTTTTAAATTATAAAGGATTTGATGGTAACATTGTTGTTGGATGCATTAATTTTTAAGAAATTAATAATTTTCTTGAAAAATAGGAAGTGATGGGAATGAGGTTGCAGGAGCAGAGGTGTGTTAATAAAAGTATACTTCTGCCCACTTTTGAGCGTATAAAAACTGTATATTTGTAACGTTTCAGTTAGCTTCTGTCATGTTCAATAAACTTATTAAAACTTACTATACCTTAGTAAAACAAATAATAAAACTAAAACATTTCATCACTGTTTATTTCATTAAGACATTTCTTGAAGTATAAAAATAATATTTGTAACAAAACTAAAACATTTTGTTAGAATGTCGTTTTTCACACATTTATACAGGCCTGGGAGAAGTGTTTCAGTCAGATGTTTACATACCATTGTTTGGTTCAAGCGCCACACCAAATCTTTGCAAACAAAGTTCTTTGTTATCTTTAAGCAATCCAGGAGTGACACAATACAGAAATGCACACACAAAAAGCAATGTGGAACAATTGGTCTCATGTCCTGTGAATAGATTTTCCCAAATTTAAATGAAATCAATCCAAGATCAATTAAATCAATTTCTTTTATTTTTTTAACCCAGCCCTTATATTGATACCTGTGTCTTCTTCATACAGATGCTGTTGGGGAACTTGCTCTGAGGCAGCTGCCAGCCTTGCTTCCTCCAACCGCTTACAAAGTTGGCCGTGGCCGTGGTGCAAAAATGGTTCGCCACACCATTAAAGAATGCAGCTTGGCCTTCATCGATCATAAGCCTGTAAGTCCTACAGTACATCTAATTGGGAAACCTAACCTTTATCTGAAAACTATCATTTGGTCCTTTCTTACACTCACTTACTCTTATGTATTCTTTCTCTTTTTTTTAGCCTGGAACAAATATGGTGGAGTACCTCCATGAGGCTATGGTATCCAGACCTTACCTCTACGTTCTGACACTGGGAAATGATGATCAGCATACATCTCAGACCTTTGTCATCACTGCTGGACAGGCTTTCGAGCACGATACTCTGCTTCAGGCCATTGATGTCTGCTTCAAGGCCTTCTTTATCTTGGACATTAAATACCCAAAGGAATGTGAACATGTGTGGGAACTTCTGCAGTGTGTGGTCTATGAAGTGCCAGGAGGGGAGTCCAAACTGGTAAAGTTTCTTCAAACTAGAATATTTGCATGCCAAGAGAACTAAGAACCTCAAGGACAATTTGACATTAGACCTGTTAAATGTTGAGTTGTTAAGCATTGTTTTAATGACACTAATTTGAAGTGTTACATTACTGTTTTAATTTCAATAATTTGAACTTTTTCAATAATTAGTTTTTACATTGTTGACATCAAGTTTTAATAAATTACAAGGCAGCACCTTGTAAAAATCCCAGTATTGTTTACGTGTTTATTGCATCATGTGCTTTGCATGACCACATCTAGGATTATGTTGTAAGAGATTTGCTCCTGAACTGAGTATAGAAATGGGTAGTCTAGCAATTTATTTTCTGAAACATTGTACTGTGTTATAACTAATCTGTCATTTCGGTTAATTTGACCAAGCATTAGGATAGTTAACTGAACAAATGTGGTAAAATAACACACAATTTTAATTAGTTTGACTTAACAATGTAGTTGAAACAACCCAGAATTTTTATTAATTTGACCCAGTATATGGGCAGATTAAATAACAAATAATGTAGTTGAAACAACCCAGAATTTTAATTAATTTGACCCAGTATATGGGCAGATTAAATAACAAATAATGTAGTTGAAACAACCCAGAATTTTAATTAATTTGACCCAGCATATGGGTAGAATATATAACACATATGTGTGGTTGAAACAACCCAGAATTTTAATTAATTTGACCCAGCATATGGGTAGAATATATAACACATATGTGTGGTTGAAACTGCCCAAATTTGCAGTTAATTTGACCCAGCATTTGGGTAGAATATTTTAACTCAACCGTTGGGTTATAATCAGGGCCGGATCCACAATATGGGCACCCTGGGCACTTGCCCAGGGGCCCGACAGCTCAATGGGGCCCTCTGCTGGCCAGCAGAGAGCAGTTCAGCCTGGCAGAAAAGTTTTTTTTTTTTTTATTGTCGCTAGACGTAGATAAAACAAGGCTTTGTCCTCAATTTTCCTTATCATCCAACCCAAATAAAATAAAAAGTTGTTTTTCAAAAACAACTCATAAGTGTCTTTTAGTTTGTTGACATGACGTGTATGATTGGGAGCAGACGGCAATGCACACACTCAGTCCGGTTGGTGGCGGTAATGTGCTTAAAATAAGTTCGCCAACCGCCAATAAACAATAGAAGAAGAAGAAGCAGCTCTGCTCTGTGACCAATGAGCTGACAGCCCTTTTACACACGTGATTGAAACTACAGAATCCGGCTCATCTCATTGGTCCAGTCTTGGCAGTTTACGGAAGACACGGCGCGACAGGATTTGAAGATGGACGCAAGCGGCAAACATTCAGGGGATTTAAACAGTGAACATAGATCACCTTCGAGCCTACTCCCCCCAGGAAAAAAAAGAAACGGCTGCAAAAATACAGAGTCGAGTGGGAAAAGGAATGGTGTCACCAGACGGCAGAAACATCGAAGCTGGACCGTAGGAGCAACGAGCTAACATGCTAACAGACCTTACTGTAAGATGGACGGGTGGCTGGTGTCACCAGACGGCAGAAACAGAGGAGCTGGACCGGAGGAGCAACGAGGTAACATGCTAACAGACTACTGTAGGATGGACGGGAGGATGTCATGTGTGGCTGGAACGCGTGAATGATAATGGCTACAAAGCGAACTGTACTGTTTGCAAGCATACTTTTTCTGTAGCCCATGGTGGACAGTTTGATGTGAAACAGCATGCTTCTGCAGTTGGACACATAAGAAACGTGAAAAAACAACAAAACCAGGAGAACCCTTGAAGAAGTGGAGAAGATCACTGAAAGTCTTCACCTGGTTGGCAGGTAAAAATTCAATAATTTCTAGTGTAGTGGTGAACCATGTTTAATTATTGATAGTTATAAACAAAAGTGTACAATTGACACGTACAAATAAATACATAATTGTGAATTTACTTTACACTATGCAAACATACAACCTTGTCCATCTTTTAAAAAATCACAGTTCATATAGGTAATTAATAAATACATTTCAAAATATAGTTTACATACAATGCTAAATTTATAAATATAAACAATACACATTTTTCCATTTATTTATCACTACATAACCTAGGCTATGTGTCACTAATGAACTTTAACACCTTTTGGCAGGCTAAACATGTATGGATGAGCTGTATGAGGAATGTGTGACTGCAAACAGCCTGATAGACCACCTCACCTCAGGAGAAAGAAAGGTGGCAGTCCCAGGAAACAGCAGAGAAGTGGATGCAAGTTCTTCAGGCAGCTGACCTCCCCAACAGAACACCTGAACTCACACCTGGCCTCAAATGCTCCCATCATTCATGGTTGAGCAATGGCTAAGCAGTTCCATGTGATCCAGGTTTGAACTTGAGAAAAACATCATACAGACTGTCTACCTACACTTCAATCAAAGTAAGGGAATTCTTTTTCTTTTTCTGCTGCTTCGAGCTTTCTTAGAGCTCATGGACTTGTTTTTCATGCACGTGGACATGGACTGCACACCAAGGCACTGGTGTCACTATGGTTGCAACATGTTTCTGATGTATGTGATTTGCTGCTGGTTTGCTGCTGATTGATGTCAATGCAGTAGCTGCTGCTCTTTCAGAAGTGTTCATGTTTGACATCATTTGCTGATGAAGGATGGATGGATGGATGTGATGCTGAATGATGTCAATACAGTAGTATTATATATACAATACAGTCAATACAGTAGTATATAGTAGTAGTCAATACAGTAGTATATACAGTATATATATATATATATATATATATATATATATATATATATATGTATATAT